>JAMKCH010022817.1:0-20984 GCA_023653785.1 Ophioderma brevispina
AAAATCTCATGGGTAACTCCTTCAAGTACACACTCCCTTCTGCCACATAATTAGATAATGCTTTACAGAGGGAGTATAGGTTACAAATGTAATAGCCACTTAAATTCTAAAAATTCACCTTTGGACATAAACAAAGATAGCTATCATACAGGGCCACCAGGCGGATTAGAAATGATTGCATACATACTCAGACATATTCAGATGGATTTTCCCCCAATAAATTGTCTCCTTTAATAGTTTTTGGTTACCCAGCAGCATCATTTATACATTGTTGTTACAGTTTGATCTCAGTTTCGATTTTATATATTGACAAGATAACATTTCTGGATGACAAATGTACAATGATTTACAAGGTTGGTAGATGAGTAATTAAATCGAACTGACAGAAGACCTCTAATCATTGCTTATCATCATACCCAAATAAAAGTTAATTAGCTGGCTGTTGGGATTAAAGGCTAGCACTATCAATGATTTGGTAAATCAGAAAATTAAAAAAAAAAAAAAAAATCAGATTTTTGCCAGTTGGAAACAAGTATAGGTATCTTAAACATACCCTCCAAGTGTACGACCAAATGTGCCTTATTAAGGAAAAAATCGGATATTTTATTCATAATGTCTGTACCCGACACTACACACGTAATTGATGAAGTAAAAAACTCGAACCATGTTATAGTGACCAAATTATAAAAAAATATGACCCATTGATATAGTTGGCTCCGAAATTTTGACCCATTTCTAAGTTGTCTTTGAAATTTCGCCACCAGTTTCATGATAATATTCGCAAAAAATCGGCCCAGTTCATGTACTTTCCAAAAATCTGAAAAGCAACCATTTTGACCATTTTCATAGTAAAATTGCAACCAAAAGTTGAAAAATGGACCCATTTATATAGTAGCAATGACCTCAAAAAATGACCCATCAATATAGTAGCATGGTGGGAAAAAACGAACCCATTTTATAGTAAGGGGTGGAAATGTGACCCATATCGGCGGCACATATGTACCTACCTTTCCACTGAGGACCCAACCCCCGGGCTTAGATTGCCTGTTTTAAAGAAACAAAGAGTGATCACTGCCCCTTGTGGATTCATGGCACCTGTAGTTTGGTGGATTGTTACCGTTGTTCTTTGTAGCCCAGTTTTGGGCTGAACCTTTAATTTTGTAAATAAATGAAGGGAATGGACTAATAATTGGAAATGATGCAATGGCCCTTTAAACATGGCGGCGGCCAAAAGAAAAAAAAAACCTGTTTTTCTGGGGGGAAAGTGACATTTTTGTTTGGGCAGCAAAAGTGAAATTCTGGCTTCTGGGGGGGGGGAATATCAAATAATTTAAGATTTTTAAACCCATTTTCTGGGACCCAAATCGCTGAGTTTCCCTCCCCCAATTTTGTGATTTTTGGTGCCAAAAAAATTATCGTCCAAATTTTGCCAAAAATCCCTCATTTTCTTCGGCCGGGGGGGGGGGGGGTGGGGGGGGGGGGGGGGCAAAACTAGGGGGAAAGCGAACAAAATTGGGGGAAAGAACAAAAAATCCCCCGGGCGTCGCCACTGTGGGAAGGCCTTTAAAGTAAAATGAAGAACAGTCCTTTATTTTGTAATAATGGAATGCTCTGGACCTTGGCAATAGCCCTTTAAATGAAAAATTAAATTAATAACCCTTTATGTTAATCACACAATAGCCTAATAGTAATGGCAAGGCACCATCGTGCATTGGGCCCTTGCGTTTCCAGCCAATCCATCACCACGTATTTGTCAGACCGCTTCAGAGGTTGGTGGTTTGTGGGGAATCTTACACGTTCAGGCTTAGCTCTTCCTTTATCACTCTCTCGTCCACCTTGTCTTGTGGTCACATTTTTGATGTTGATTACACTAGCTTTCTCAGGTAAAGTTCAGTCTTGTCCATCACAAACAGAACCTAAGTAGAAAGTTTCTATGATTGCATTATCAACATCAGCTAACACATCACGGCTCTCTGCCAATGATTTACGTTCCACCCTCTTATGCTAACACCTGATGGCACTTGTATAGTATAGGGGCTTATCTGGGGGGAGTAACAGTGTTATATGAATCTACTTGTCTTAGACCAGGACCAATTTCATACTTAGACCCAGGCATAATTTATATTTTTGTATAATTGTCGATAATAGTTCCTTTTATGGGAAGACATGCTGCGTGTTTCTTTATCCGAAACTTCCGATCACCTCTGGAATCTTTTATATTCAATGTCCACAAGGGTGTTATGAATTTATGCTTAATGCATTTGTCGACACTCTCCCAACTAAAGCCTACTTAAGTCGTTGGGGAAAAAGGGTTAACACTAAGGGTGACTTATGCGGGAAGAAGGAAACACTTCAGCATGTCCTCAACAATTGCAAGTTCATGCTCGACCAAGGCCGATATACTTGGCGTCGCAATTCTATCCTTCGGATTATTTTGGATTGCTTAATTTCAATATCTGGGGAAGGCTGGACAATTTATTGTGATCTACCAGATGCCAAACAAAAATTTCTGGTACAACCATCCCTCCAAACATAATTCCAACCCAGCAAAGACCTGATTTGGTTTTTATTAATGAAGTCACCAAATGTATTATTGTAATAGAACTTACAGTTCCTTTTGAACCAAACATTGATAAAGCTCACAAACTGAAATCCAATAAATATTCTAGCCTCATCAGTGATCTTCAGGACCACGGTTATGATTCTCATCTCTTTTGTATAGAAGTAGGTAGCCGTGTGCTTATTACTCAGGAAAATAGAACTAATTTGCAATACCTATTTTCAATGATCTCTCATAAAAACAAGCCTTTGAAACGTGAATCAAAACAACTTCTTAAATCGATCAGCCGTTGTGCAATATCCACATCATACTCCATATTCTATTCTAAATTCAACTCAGACTGGTCGATTGAAGTTAATTGATTTTTTAAAAACTATTTTTTAAAAACCGTTTATTGTAAACTGCAGTTTACCTTTTAATGTATGTCTTGTTGTAATTGTCTACAGTCCTGCGGAAATAGGATGGTGGGTTGCACACATCATTTTTTTATTTCTTGTCTGGACTTTTTATGTACATTTCTTTGCTTGTTTGATATTTTAAGAAATGAATAAATAAATAAATAGCTCTTTGTTTTATATATTTAATAAATATCCATCTTTAATAGGATTATATTGCCATATAATTGGTATATTTGATTTCACAGCGGCCGACAACATCCCGCTGGGTTATTGTTATGACTGCCAATGTTCAAATAGAGTCTCTTCAACAGACTTTAGTAGGCTTCTATAAAAAATTTGATATCCGGGTTTAATAATAAGGATTTAAAACAAAAATACGTGACCGGTTAGAAGTTTTTCTGTATAATGGTTTCAGGTGGTATAAAAGGAACCATTTTTGACAAAAAAAATCCTACACGGTCTTCGATTTTTCTTGGGAAATTCGAAATAAATGTCCGTGTTTTCAAATGGCAGTGAGTGCGTGGGGGGAACTGATAGCTGTGTTGTAATCCATGACCGCGAGATTTTTTTTTTTTTTGGTGTTGGCTGCTTTGTGAGTTGATTTGAGTGGAGTAGATGTACTGGAGCAACAAACATGTTTAGTGCCAAATCTTTTGTTTACCCTGTTTAATAAATTGATTCATGCTGCTATGAATGCTTTTATAAATGCATTGAACATTCTGATGACAATGAAAAAAAAAACTCTTGAACAGATAGTATACCACACGCTATGATCAAACAGGACACACACTTTATACACTAGGAATGTCTTTTCTCTGAAACAGGAGATTTCCCGATGAGGGCGCACTCATTTTTCAAACAAATCGTGATTTTTGCTTATACTCATCTTGTCCCCCATACTAATCACAGTGTGGAAATAACGTAAGCTCAAATCAAAGTCCTTCATATAGAAAATCAACAACTTTTTTATAAAATTCCGGATCCGGAATTTTTGTTACACACAGTATATCCTATGGCACTATTATACTGTGCATAACTGTTTACTGCATGAGAACGGAAAATCCAATTCATCTCGAACTTTGATTAACAATTTTAGGTGACTATCTTTAGTTCTAGATGAATATTTTTAATTACTATACAAAAAAAATTATATTTCAAAATCTCTGAGTCAGCCTTTAATTGCACCTAACCTCAATTACAAACTCATTCTCAAAAGTTATCTATGACCTTCAGTTTTAGTACCATGGTATATAACTGTTCAAGATCATAATTGATTCAAAATGCTCAAATTGTTATTAAAGTCATTCCAAAGTAACTTGAACAATAATGTTATAACATTTGAAATGGTCAACATCCAACATGCCTTGGAGCCACTTTGCCCTAACTATGCATGCCTTGGAGCCACTTTGCCCTAACTATGATGCCTTGGAGCCACTTTGGCCTAACTATGCATGCCTTGGAGCCACTTTGCCCTAACTATGCATGCCTTGGAGCCACTTTGCCCTAACTATACATTGATTGGAGCCACTTTGCCCTAACTATGCATGCCTGGAGCACTTTGCCCTAACTATGAATGCCTTGAACCACTGTGCACAACTATGATGCCTGGGAGGCCACTTTGCTCTAACTATGCATGCTTGGGCCCATTGTGGCTAAGCGCCTCTAAAAAAAAGATGTTCGTTTCGACCTGAAAATCGGGAGGGTCGGTCTGTCGATTTTTTTTTTTTTTTTTTTTTTTGTTTTTAATACAAGACACAGAGAAATGCAATGGCATCCAAATTTGTTATCTAAACAAGTTAATGTCTTCCAAGGGCGATTTGGTAGTGCAGCCACCAATACCTTTTCCAACTGTAGCATGGAATATTTGTATTAGTAAGTTCTGTTACAAACTATCAAATGTCGCATCCAATGACTGATGCGAAGTGGTAGGTGAAAAATACAACGCAAGCACATTTTGCTGTGAAACGCACAGCATAGCTGTCATGTGCCATCTTTAAAGCACACGAAATTTGACAGTTATTGTCCACGTTTCATTGACGATATTAAAAATAATATCTAAACAACGTGTCAAAAATATTTTTATGAAAAACACCCTTTATACCAGAAGTTGCAAATTAACCCATCCTTTTGTCAGTCGCCCATTGCCACGTACAAAAACCAGAACCTATCGATGGTGGTCGAATTCAGCTACTCTACCTCTCCAGCACAGCACATTTTTAGTATTATTGAGACCGTGCACTAGGTTATCCACCCGCTAACCTGGCTGCTGTAAGGATCACAATCGTGGGATGGACTACTTTCTTGCCATGGCATCTGGAACAAAAAGTGCTTTTTTAAAATGTTGAAACTGAATAGGTATATTACCGAAATGATGGAATGAAATTTCATGACTGACATGGTAATAGGACTGGTATTTTTTCTCAAAAACTAAGTGGCATTTGAGGCAATTTGTCAGCGGGGTCATCAATTCACATCGATTTGCAAATGACTAGCTTTGCGACTATAGAGAATATTGGGTTGACGGTCTCTGACATCAGGCGAGTTTGGTGATTCGTAATAAAAATTTCTGGTAATCATATGTTAAAATGTGGTATGTGGTGATTTTAGCTTGTACCTTGGGGTGATATTGTTGTTTGTATTCCCCTCTGTGACAGTTTAAAGTGAAAGAAACATGCTCAAAGTTGCCATTTTTCCATAAGACTACTGTGTATAGAGAGTAGTGGTGTGTAACCACTTAGGCTCAGACTAGCTCGACTGCATGCGTATTTTGTACCAAAATCAGAAATATGGAATAAAATGCTTGAATGTGCACAGAAGAAACTTTTGGGGGTGCGGAAATAGGAGGAAATGATATTCCGAACGGAAACGGTACGTTAAATGTTCTAAACGTAGCGTTTTCCATTCAAAATTCTAACTGCGACCCGGTTACAATTTGACACCTCAGTCACGTTTGTCTGTCTTGACAGGAAGTCGTGTCTACCAAATAGAGGTGGATAAGGTCAATAATGTTGTCATTATATAATACGTGCCGGACTGATGGGTAAGATATAAATATTAAAGTAATGTTACCATAACATCTTATCCAGTAATAAGTTGAAGGATTTTAATCCAAACAGTTATTTTAATGTTTTGTATCATGAAGCGACACGTTTTTTTACGAATTTACTTCTTTCTAGGAAGCTTTTCTAGTTGCCGTTCATATTAATGTGCATATATAACGGCGATAATGCTTGGAATTGGTTTGCCCAAGAGCTTTGGGAGGTGGTTGTATTACAGGATTATTGATTTTAAAATTCATTTTGAGTAGGTTTAATTTGTATTTTAATTTTTTCTTCTAAATCCGAAATTTAAAAATTAAAAAAAAAAAAAATTAAAAAAAAACGGACAGTGATTTCCGATTTTTGGGTCGGTCGGAAAAGGGCAAACAAACCTTTTTTTAGGCCTAAATATATATGCCTTGGAGCCACTTGCCCAAACTATAAATGAATTTTCTCTGCCCTAACTATTACATGCCTTGGAGACACTTTGCCCTAATAGTGCAGGCAAATAACTTGGACTTTGATATGGCAACATTATGTAAATTTGAACCATCCTACACTTACCCCTAGATGACCTTGAATATGTATTACCATGTAGAATAACACCCTGAAAAAATGTTAAACTGTAAAAAAAATTCCTGAAAGTCTAGAGCATCGTTTGGGTTGAAAACTCAAGAATTCAGGGGGAAGGTTTTGTATAGTTCCTGCACACTTAGACAACAATTAGGTTATTGTTACACAACCAGGCATTTTTATTTGCTTGGACTGCATTAATAGTAATTACAAAACAAGCATTGAGATTCCCTGGAAACAATAGAGCAAAACTTTATATTTGTGTCGGACCCAGATTGCCAACAATCAAGTTACAGATTTAAAAATAAGTGTGTTCCCCAGTAACTTAGTCTTAATGTAAAAATTCTTACCCATACAATTATATGCAACCAAAAAGGAGGTGAATCTCTGGTGTGAGAGGAACATTTTGAGATGAGTGATAAGTGAGTGTGAAATATAATATCATATATATATATAGCTATATATATATATCACTATATCTACCTAGGGCGAAATTTATTTGTTATTGTACAGAATTTGACGTTAGGGCGAAATTCGTTTTCGCCTTAAGTTTTCCATTGTTTGCGATTTTATTCCGTCAAAAAGATATGAATAGTAATTTATGCAAATGAAGGATAATCTCATTTGCTAAACGAAGAAACATGACTATTATTAATTATAATACTAATAAAGGTTCATTATGACTAATGAATATTAAATTTTCGCCTTAGGACCTATTTTAGGAAAAGAGTATATATATATATATACAGATTGTTGACGTCTGGAGTTGACGAGAAAATGCTTACTACTGCAAATTATAATCATGGAATTGCCAATGATTCCTGTTCTGGATATGCGTATCACGATCTACTTTTACTATTGAACACACTGCACATCACGATCTGGCTTTACTTTGTGTATTTACTTTATCTCATCTCTGAGAATGTACTGTTAGTTGTTTCCCGGGGGGTTCTCAACACAAATGACCATACAAAGACGTGCCACAGACATCGGTCCCATTTTCAGCCTTCTGGTATATCAATTACCCCTTTTTTCATGCCAATTTTGGTATAGCAATGGGTCGGTTTTTTTTCAAAATTTTCTCAATTTGTTGGAAAATTAGTCAAATTTTCTCAATCGGAAACCAAAATTTTCTAAAAATTGTTGAAAAATTAGTCAAATTTCCTCAATCTGAAGCCAAAATTTTCCAAATTTGCTTAAAATGTCAAAATTTTGCAGTGAAAATGGCAAATTTGGGTTAAATTTGGCCCAAAATTTGCATCTCTAGTATAGCTATGGGTCCCTTTTTTGGCAAAAAAATGGTATAGCTATGGGTCCTACTTCTAGAGTCTCGGAGACACGTCCATACCCAAACCAAACTTGAGAACTTGAAAAAATGCAATTTAACATTCCTAGTGGATGTTAAAAGCATTCATAGCAGCATGAATAAAAATGATTAAATATTGGTAACAAAGGATTGGCACTAAATATGTTTGTTGCGCTGTGTACTTCAAATGTCCTTTTAGTATCCAACTTGACTCATTTTTACAATGGTGTAAAAAGTAAGTTGTTTGAGAGATTGTAATGTTCATTATGTTGATGATCATGTTACTCACATTGAAGTTCTCCACAAAAGAGTGATTTTCAAGCACTATAAGTTTGGCATCACCCTAAAGCAAAGTATTCAGAGGTACTTACTTTGTTTAGCCTAGTATGGGCTAAGTGGGCAAAATGTTAAACAAACACTATTTTTTTGCCATGCCATGCTAACTTCTTGGGTATAAAGTCAGCTTCACTTATGTGCAAATTACTGTTTATTCAATAAGTACTTGAACTATACACAGTTTGGTATGATAATGCATTACAACATGACTGAGAATTCCACTGACGAGTATGTGGATGTTGACTTACAACTGACATTGTGGGAAAAGATTGTTGCAGGAGTGCTACTTGCACTTATATCATTAACAGGAATCGTTGGCAATTCCAAGATTATTGCAGCAGTAGCATTTTCTCGTAAACTCCAGACATCAACGAATGCCTTTGTCGTCAGTTTGAGTGTGGCAGATTTGCTGACTTCTCTCTTTATCATCTGGTTTTTAGTCGCAGGAGAATCTGATGGTTGGCCTTTACCACAGGCCGAATGGATTTGTGCATTGACGGCAGCAGTAGTATATATTTGTACAGGGACTAGTATTTATACCTTGGGAGCTATAGCAGTTAACCGACTTATACTAATTACAAAACCAATTCTATATAGGAAGGTGTTTACATCATGGAAGCTTGCTATCTCAGTAGCTATACCATGGATTGTACCATTATCAGGCATTACAATCTTAGTAGCGACTGGGAATGGTGGATTTGGCTACGATTACACTGATGGTACATGTTCTGATTTAGATTCCCATGAAAAGGCAGATATATTTAATCTGAGTCAAACATTGATTGGTTTGCCTGTTCCACTCCTTGCCATCATAGTAAGCTATGCCTGGATTTATATTTATTTGAAGAGACACTTCAGGTCACAAAAGCAAAATATTCTGCCCATTGTCAGTCACATATCTCATAATGATGCAGTTAACATGACTGTGGAAGATTCCGGTGTGCATTCGGGAAGTCAACAGGATTCCACATCCATTTGTAAATGGTGGATCCTGCCATATCATGACAAAACATTACAGCCACCCCTGATCAACGAACGAGGAAAAATATCCCGGAAAACAGATGATGAAATCACAAAGAGAACCGTTTTCTAGTTGTGTTATGCGCAATTCTTTGTTTGTTTGTTTACCGGTCGTCATTTCCAATTGCACTCCTAAAAAGGGTCAATTCATGGTTTTCATTTGCCATTGGGTTAAACGGGGTAACAGTGTGCCATTAATTTCAATATGCTCTCAACATCATGATTTTTTTTAGATTGTTCTGAGGCACATGATGAGATGTTCCTACGCTGTATCCCTCAACATCAAAATTCTGAAGTTCCTGGTTGTCAAAGGAGAACTAGCAGACACCTGGGTCAGAAAAAGGACTATACCATCTAACTGTGTCAAAAACCTTGGTGTTGTACCTTCAAACTACAATGTCAAGGATAACTATTGTAAATTTCATTCTGCTGCTTCCATCGACTTCCATCTGAGAAATGTAACTGGATCCCCCTAACACGCATTGACGGTAACACAATGATTATTAGAGCAGCAGCCCAGAAGGTGTTGATCAAACAAACGAGACACCAATATCTGAATACGGAAAACATTCAGAGAAAAATATAAACTTTTGTAAATATGAATGTCTGCTGGGCCCGATGCTGCGTGTGGCCCCAGGAAGAGGTGTTTAGGTTAAAAGTATATGGGAAGTCAAATGGTGAATTGACTCTAAATATTATGTAATACCACAGCTGTTTGAAAGTCTCATTTATTATGACAAACCGGGAATAAAACAAAAAATATCAACGGCGAAACACTTTTGAACAAACTAATTTGTTTATTTATTGCCACTAACAACATCCTGTGTAAATTGATGAAATTTCATTGCGGGCCAAATATGATTTTTCATAAAATATAGTTTTTAACACGTATTTCTTGGGAAATATGCATATAAGGCGCTATAACATAAAAATTATGAACATTGTAGGACTATAGGGCAAGGATTCCCGACAATGGTTTTTTCTGATTTTAGCGGATCACGGTAATAGCTCTTGAATGTGTCCCTACTTATATTCAGTTGTCAAAATTGTGTCGCCA
Organism: Ophioderma brevispina; assembly: GCA_023653785.1. Classification (NCBI taxonomy): domain Eukaryota; kingdom Metazoa; phylum Echinodermata; class Ophiuroidea; order Amphilepidida; family Ophiodermatidae; genus Ophioderma; species Ophioderma brevispina. The sequence continues at coordinate 10,289 of JAMKCH010022817.1, forward strand.
TCGTAAAATTGCTCTGAAAATAAAGAGACAATTGCGTGGGTCAAACAGCTGTGAATATAGCTCAAATCATTCCTTAGGGTACCAGGAGTAAAAAAAGTAATTGGTCACATGCATTGGTGCCTCCCTTTCATGAATTTGGGGAAAAATAGGCAAAGGGTCATTTTGTTATCAAGAAAGGTCACCCCTTGCAATAACCCATCTTCTTGGTAAAAAACAATTTTAAAAATATTATGTTTAATGAGACTGATTCCAAATATTTACATTCTTTTGCACTTTTGGTTTTTCCTTGTTTGTTATAAGGGGAGGGGTCAAATTCCCTGTAGGACTCATGGGACGGGGACAATCTGAATACGGGACAAAATGTCCATAAAAAAATATAACATTGCAATATGCATTCTGCCGAATCCCTGCGCGTGTGGCCCCAGGAAGGGGTAAAGTTACTACTGGGGTTAATGTTTGAACTGCTGGGGGGTGAGGTTATGGTGCAAAAGCTAAATCTAATATGAAATACAGCTTAAATTATTCCTTAGGTAAAAAAATGCAAATGTGTCGCCCCGGCGGAGTGCCCATCTCTCTGTTCATTGGCGTTTGGGCCAGACTCCCCCCTATAATGTTGCTGTGGGGGTTCGCCACTGCTCCCGCACAGCGAGTCTGTTTTGCATTCCCAGCCATATGCCGGTACCCCTTTATCCTCCTGGGTGAGATACAGCGAGGTAAAATTCCTTGCCCAAGTGCACACACATTGGCGACAGCGGGGCTCGATCCCATAACCTTATGCTTATGGGGCGAGCTCTTATCCAACTGCAACCACCTGTGCCCTCTTAGGTAATCGGGAGTAAAAAGTCAATTGGGTCACTCGCGTGTGGTGGCCGTCCTTTCCAATATTTGGGAAAATAGGCTAAGGTTCATTTGTTTATTCAAGAAAGGTCACCCTTTGCAATACCCATATTCTTGGTAAAAACATTTTAAAAAATTATGTTTAATGATACTGATTCCAAATATTAATTCTTTTGCACTTTTGGTTTTTTCTTGTTGTTATAATGGTAGGGGTACAAAATTCCCTGTTGGATTCTATGGAGATGGGACAATGATACGGGAAAATTCAGAGAAAAATATAACATTGCAAATATGAATGTCCTGCGAGATCCGCTGTGCGTGTGGCCCCAGGAGAGGGGTTACAGGTTTACTATGGGGGTTAAATGTTGAACTGCTCTAATCTATATGAAATACAGCTTAAATTATTCCTTAGGTAAAAAAATGCAAATGGTGCGCCCGCATGCGGAGTGGCCCATCTCTCTGTCTGGCGTTTGGGCCACTCCCTCATATAATGTGCTTTGGGGGTTTTGCGCCACTCCTCCCGCACACGAGTCGGTTTTGCATTCCCATCATATCGGTACCAATTCATACTCCTGGGTGGAGAGAGGTAAGCGAGGCAAAGTGCCTTGCAAGTCCAACAACATTGGCCTCAGCGGGGCGCGAACCCATAACCTTATGCTTATGGGGCGAGCACTGATCCACTGCACAACATGTGCCCTCTGAGGTAAGCAGAGTAAAAAAGTCAAGTGGGTCCACATGCGTGTGGTGCCTCCTTTCCAGATATTTGGTAAATAGGCTGAAGGTAATTTGTTTATTCAAGAAAGTTCACCCTTTGCAATACCCAAATTCTTTTTTTAAATATCAAAAAAATATTTAATGCTACTGATTCAAATATGTTTTCTTATTTTGCATAGGGTTGGTTCCCTTTAATAGGAGGGGTTAAATTGGAGCTCGTTTGTTTTGATCAAAAACCTTCTGGGCTGCCGGGCTTTATGAGTCATCTCACATTTAGGGTCAACGAGAGATTTTAATTCTATATAGATTAACACTCATTAGATTCTTACCTTGTATTTGCTACAGAAATGTCTTAAAAGAGGAAAAAAAGTGATTTTTGTTTTGCTTATATTTCAATGTAAACATCGGCTAATTTCGTATTTGCTCCTATACGAAATTAGATATTTTTTAAAAAATTTTTGTACCAAAGAAACATTTCCCAGCTTAATCCTTGATGGGGATATTTTTGATGGAAAGTAAAAAATTAAAAAAAAAAAAATCAGTACTTTTTTGATTTTTAGGGACACTCTCATTGCACCTTTAAGATTAGCAATTCCCTTGGCCTTGCTTGCTGAGTCAAATCCAGAATACGAACATACATCATGTCCTATATTACATTGTTCCAGGTTGGGTGTTAATGAGAGTGCTGAACCACTTTTAAAGGGACACAAGGAGATTTTCTGAGCATACAAATTCTTTAAATTTGCACTTGACATATATTCTTTATTTCCGTAACTGAATAAAAATATACAAATATACAGACAACCAAATATGATTAAAGATTACGGAGGACTGATCAAAAGGCCATTAAAGCCAGAAGCGACCAACGCTTAAAAATCATTTTACAAGAATTTACAAGAGTGACCAGGAAAGCGCCACAGTGAGTCTAGAGAAGGCATCCTTTATTCTCATTCTTAAACAGCTCTATCATTTGGGGTCATCTTTAACCCAATTTTGCAATACTTTAGGGCTTAAATACAACAAGAAAGGACTGCCACCACCCAGTGACAACAATCGAACAACCCGTTGAACGTAATGATTACATGCAACGAGACGCGAACGTAGCCAAACGCGGTATGACATGAGTGCTTCAACCTAAAAATAACATCAATACGCAGCGCGTACTACCGTACCTGGGTTCAATTGTTGAATTGAACCCGGTTATCAGCCAATGGAATTGCTTACATTTTCACAGCTGTTTAAGAATCTCAATTTAAAAACTTTATATTTTTTTATTCCTGTACGATCCTTTCCCCCTTAATGTTCATTCATACTTCACTGCATTGTCTAAAGTCCAGGGGTTCTCAATAAGCGGCCAACAGGCCAAATCCGGCCTGCCAACCATTGATTTTTGGCCCTCGACTTGCTTAAATATAAAAAGGGAAACAGCTCAGAAATTCAGGTGAATTTGGCCCTCAAGTAGGGAACTTTCAAATATGTTCAGCATTCTCTGGCCCTTCAGCTAAAATAATTGAGATCCCCTGGTCCCAAACTGCTGTCTCTACCCAGGCGGTGGTGGCCAAGCTTCATTCATAGTGCAAAACTGCCGAACGAGTCATTGGACGAGCCTGAACAGTGACCGAAGTTGAAGTCACTGTGCGCGTTTATCAATAGATCAGTGAGTGGGCCCAGTGGGAATTCCCGAACGGAGTCGCGGCCGATCTAAATTGCCCTGCTTTAGACGGCGGTGCATATGTGCGCAAACTATCACAATCTTTTTTTAAAGACCGGCATGGAGAGGTTGCTACATGCATCACGAATCATCCACCGGTGGTTGCAGGAGGCCCGTGCATAGGCGACCTGGTAAATGGTCCGCAGCCCCGTCCCGCTATAAATATCGATGACCCTCCGATTGAACATGATGTCAAGCAAGCCTCGTTCAAAAATGGATCCCGTTTGTGGTTCACGTTATTCATACAAAAAAATACTTACACTGGAGTTGATTCTTCAACTGCCAACGGATTTTGAGGAAAAAATTGTTAATAAACTATTTTCCGACTTTAGTATGATTTGTCAAGTTTCGTGATTACGTGCTAAACCTAATGGGAAACAAAAGCAAAAACGACGTATCTTGGCCCGCCCCCCTGGTCTCTACCCCAACTTTTGGCATTGCTGGCCGGCAACCGTTAACAAATTCATTCTAACTGGATCTGCAGTGAAACTTTGCAGATAAAATACTAATATTCCGCAGGACAATGCTATGGGACTTTGCAGCTTGCCTTAACACCATGTTGATATTTCAAGACATTATATATATTTTTGTTACACTGCTATCACTTCCCTGAAATAAAATAACTCTGAAAAATGTAACTTCACGATGAATCCATACTCAACCAAAATACCTTAAAATATGTCAGGGGCTAAAAGTTCAAGGAGGGTCAGGAGTGGAGAAAATGCCTGGATAAGCAAAGAAAGGGCTTGATTTTGCATTACCGGCTTTCTTTTGGGCCCCAGGTGAATTAAACAAATACTACTTGTTTTGACCATTTTTGTAAGGTCAACAAAGGGCTGGCTGGGGCATCCCATGGGGCCAAGGGACCAAAAAGTTGGTATCCGTCAGCCCTTCCCAAGATGAAGGGATTCTGCAAGTTTCAGTCGGGCATTTGATTTGGTTTGCACCTGGGGTATTGATTTAGTACTGGGTATTGATTTAGTATCTGGGGTATTTGATTTAATACCTGGGGTATTTGATTTAATACCTGGGGTATTTGATTTGGTGCACTTAGGGCCTTTAATTTTGTGCATGTGAAATCTTTGTTGGCTCTGATTACCACGGTTGACAATTCAACGCTCTTTTCTAGGAGGGGCAACTGGGTAAGTGGATTTCTGAGAGGGTATAAAAACAGATTACCAATGTTGTCATTTTAAGGGGGCCACAAGTGGGGAATCGCTTAACTGGGGAACATTATTCATCATCATCCCTACACCCCTTGGTATTGACCTATGTACTTACATCTTTACTAAACACTAAAACAGACCAAGAAAATGTTAAAAGGAAATACTTACCGTAATGACAAATAGATGAAGCATCAACAGTAGATAAGCAGCAACATGCAAAGAATAAAAATTACAAAAGAGACAAATTGGTTAGGTCAAATTAGTACATCTAATTTGTTCTGTATAAAAACTAATGTACACTTCAGTTACATATCCTTTCTCAAATACAATCACAAAAGAACATTGAGTAAAACATGCAGATCCCTGCAAAGGAAAATAAACTAATATTAGATATGGTTAGGTACATAGATGACCTTTGACCTCAATGTGGGAAACCATTGAACTCTATTTAAAACCAGAAGACATATGGCCTGTGTTATTGAGTAGCCCAAGCACACACAGAGGAAAACGCTGTTCAAAAGTTTAAACAGTGTTTAAAAGTTAAAACAAGTGTTAAACGGGTGAACTGAACAACACGGTTCAGTTCACCCGGTAACCAACTTGTTTAAACTTTTAAAACAACTGTTTAAACTTTTTAAAACGCATTTTTCTGTGATTAATCCTACACGATCCTGTTATCGATCTATTGAGAGGCAATCTATATTGCATAACAATAAATATAATGATTGTTGAAGGTGCTGTTAAATGTATGTTCAAAATGTATGATGTGCGAGCCTCGTACCCACTGTTATTTCTGATGTAGAGAACGTTAGAAATAAGATCGTTGCCAAGTCAACTGGCTCACGCTAACTTTGGTTCGAGCCACTGCATCCAATACAAATTCCTATGGCAAATCATAATTAGCGGAACAGGTGCATGAGCCAAGGCATGAACCAGTAACCAAAGGATACTAACGTGCACTTACATCAGCGAATATCATTATTGTTGTTGCTCTTGGAGATTCTGGCCATGTCTTTGGATGGTTGGCCCAAGTAAACATAAAAATAATGATTGTCGCCGGGGGTTCAATTCGTTGTAAAGAGAGTAAAGAGAGTACCGGTCCCAAAATCATACCTTTATTCTCATTCTGAAACAGCGTTAAACATTTGAGGTCATCTCTAACCGAATTTAGCAATGCTTTACGGTTAAATCCAACAAGAAAAGGACTGCCACCACCGTGAAACAATCGAACACCCGTTTGAATCGCAACGATCATACAAACCCCCAACCGCGACGCAACGTTGGCAGGCGCGCGCGAACGAAGCAAAACCGGTATGACCTAGCGCTTCAACCTAAAAATAACTTCAATATCAGCGCGTACTACCTGGGTTCAATTAAAATGACTGAACCCGGGCAGCAGCCAATGAAATTGCTTACATTGTGTTTTAGATGGGATATAAATCAGCATTTTGATGTTCTCTTTTTTCTGTTTGTGACCTCCCTTAGTTCCACAAAAACTATCCCTGAGCCGAGTTTGAGCAAAATCCAAGATGTAAGGTGAACTCCCTTCTTGTGTTTGGCATGGAAAATCTTTTATTTTATGCGTAAAGATATTACTGACCCTATCATGTGTCCCCATTGCACACATTTGGAGTGGGTCTCACAACCTCAAGTCCAACGGTTTTTTTCTGTAGAGCCAATCAACAGTACTTCGCTCAAAAAGGGTGGGACCCCCCCCCAAAAAAAAGGGGCGTGGCCTTTCAGCTATTTTGGCATCAATGAGAATTTATGTTTACCACAAAATATTGTTCCTGGACCTTCAATTAGTGGATTCCTGAAGAGTTTAGCTCTGACATATATTTCATACAAAACACCAATGAGCTACTAGAGTACATATGTGTCCCGGTGGTCCTCCTGAATAATTAACAAGCTCATTATTGCCGACGACACATGGGAAATTTCATATTGCTGGAAATGGGCTTTTGCAAAGCAGGACTGTTCTTTATGATAGAGAAAACACATGCACATGACTTGGCAATGGGCAAATCAAATGTAGCCTTGGTGTTTGAAAGAATTTGGTAGCAAAGGTGACTACACAAGTTGGTCGATGACCAATCAAATCATTGGTAGTGATTTAGACCTTGGATGAGCCTTGAAAATGAGCCTTGAAGAAAAATGTTATCAAATGTTTGACTACAACCAGTTTCATGACATACAACCACCAGTTGAGGTTATTTGACCTTGGATGACCCTCAGAATGACCTGAAAATGACATTTAAAAATGTTTATGGTATCACATTTTGACTACATGCACCTAGTAGTGGGTGAGCCAGGAATGTTGGTCGGTACCGGGACCTGGGGGGGGGGGGCAAAGAGGCGTTTATACCACTTGGGGCTACCTCATCTATGATAACTATGACATACATACATGAAATTGTATGATGGCCATTCTGTGGTGTAGCTTTAAGCGAGCTAGGTGGCTCGCAAAAGATATACAGGGGTGAGCCATGAAAAGGGTCGCAATGTTGTTGAATTGTAACCAATGTTTTGTATAATCACAAGGATTAAAAAAATGTACAGTTTTGTGGCTATCTGACTCAACTTAAGGAGTGATAAGCTGAAAACCGTTATGGTAGTCAAAGGTTAAATTTAGCTTCTACAGTGGTCAAATACTAAAAAACACTACAATTTCAGTGGAATTGGTCTCATATTGGTTATAATGTTATTAAATTAAAATAGGAATAGTTTTGGACCATCTGCAATGTGAACTTAACAAGTTAGCCCTCATTAGTACTACCCCTACCCCTATAAGGGCTTGGGTGTCATTTTGGGTGGGACTTGGTAATATATCATTGTACATAGTCCAAACTATACTTATTTACTTGTGAATTACTTACAAATAATATGAGACATTTCCACTTGAAATTAAAGCGTTTTTTAGTATTTGACCCCTGTAGAAGCTAAATTTAACCTTTGACCTACAATAACGGTTTCAGCTTATAACTCCATGAGGGCAAGTCAGAGATAGCACAAACTACCATTTTTTTATCCTTGCGATCATACGAACATTTTGGTATTCATTCAACAACATTGGATCCACTTTTCAATTTTGACCCTGTATAATATTTTTGCGAGCCCCTAGCTCGCTTAAGCTTACCCCTACAGAATGGCCAACATACATTTTCGTGTATGTCATAGTATTATGTATCCCTGGTATAAATGCCTCTTGCCGCCACCCCACCCCCCCCCCCCCCCCCCAGTGGTACCAATAGGCTACTTTAGATGGGCTGGCTCATCCACTTAGTGTACAGATCTCATGTGAGTGTGCAATCTGGATAAAACGAATTTTGGTACACAAGTACTTATGCATTGATATTTTAAAAAAATGGAAGGAAACACTTGCCACACCCCTTTTCATGCCCCAAGTTTGGGCAGTTTCAAGGTTACACAGGGTAAAAAATTAAAAGTTTCTGATTGTGTTGAAAAGCAAGCCTTACACCCTGATGTTTGTCTGGTTTACAAGGATTCCAAAAAGGTATCGTTTATACTACCTGTGGCTTACAGTTTTGGAATTATGGGGTAAAACTGTAAAAAATGGTGAAAAGCCAATTTTGGTTTATACATTGGTCAAATTAAAAGTTGCCTCCATTTTTGTAAAACTTGGTTCAAGTTGGTTTTGGTTGTTGCTCATAGAATGAAATATAGGAATAGTTTTGATATTTCTTAAGTGTTGGTTATTAACCACAATGGCGAATAAAAGTCAACAGCTATTGGCAGCCATTGGATCTGTTGACCTGTGACCTATTTTTGTTTGAAAAGTGAAAAAAAGCATAACAGATAAAGGCAAAAACATATTCCTTATTTCAATCTTTTAAGCTAAGAAAACAATTTGCACGACATTATGACCTGAATCAAAGCAACTTTAACTTTTGACCAATGTACGTACCAAAATTTGACTTTTCAATATTTTTACCCCATAAACCTGAAAACTATAGCATAGATAGTGTTAACAACTATACCTTCTGGAATCACTTTAACCAGACAAAAATCATGGTGTAATTTAACACAATTGGAACATTTGAAATTTTTTACCCCTGTATAACCTTGAAAACCAAGATGGGTCCATTAAAGGGGGGGGGGGGGTGTAAGTGCTCCCATCAATTTTATGGATTATAATGCCAAACAGTACTTGTTGCAAAAAATTCACCCAATTTATCGGAAGCGCAACTCTTCACTACAGTCCCCTGCTAACCAAGTTTCATGATCATACAACCATGCGTACGTGATATTGATTTTGATGACCCCACATGATTCAAAATTTCAGCACTGAATGTGGCCTGATAAAAAAAATATCTAAATTAAAAATCTCCATGTCAGGGTTGTTAGATCTACCTAACATGTTTCCTGTAAAGGGATAAATAGAAGGAACCTTTTTTTTTTTCGAGATTGACATCTTGGGTAAGATTTGAACCAGGGGCTTCCGGTGGCCCCGTCCCATGACAAGGAAGGACAAGGGGTGTCGCTGGCCTGGCCAGCGATTCGTGCGGATATGTGTGTGCGTACGATGACGTCATCGCAACTTTTTGGACTACAGAGGACGTCTAATAGAGAGAAGGTGATTTTGATTTGCTTATATTTCAATATACGGCATAGGCTGAATTTTGTGGCATGGCCTCTATACGAAATTAGAACTACCAAAGAAAAACCGTTTCTCAGCCTAATCCTTTTGGATGGGGATATTTTGCTGGAAAGTTTTAATCATGGCAAAAAAATCAATACTTTCGATTTTTTTAGGGACCACCTGACATGTGAAATCTCTCGTTGCACCTTTAAAGGCTATGAAAAAATAACAAGAGTAACAACTATTCATTTAGTGCATGTAATCTGCCATATAAGAGACCGGACCTATTTTGAATCTTCAGTTCCTCCCACTCGCCACCCTAAAGAACACCATTGTCTAGAGTTGACATGGTTCATGTGGGTAATGAGTTTCAGTGTGTCCAGTTTATGATTTAGGTAAAGCATACAGTCAGTTGATTGAATAACCCCGATAAAATGGTATTAAAAAAACTTGATGTATTACATTGTGAATCAAATTTTATTAAACATGTTGCCATAAAAATAACATAGAAAACAGGGTTAAACTACATATAAAAGAATATAAAACATGGTTTAAACTACATAGAAGAGGAAAAACAGAGTTAAACTGTAAAGGTACATTCAAGATAGTATAGGGCCCTATATTATATGGTAGCTGTGCGGTTAAATATAGAAAAACAAAGTTTAAACTGTAAATTTATGGAATAGCAAACTGAAATGTAGAATCACTCTAAACATAACTAGTCATAAATAGTCCAGGTGGTGTCCTAATTGGGACTAGTTTGCCAGACTATTTCTTATTATTCACCTGACTGGTGTTACTAGTCACCTGATAGTAAAATTTACTATCGGGAGTTTAATAATCAGTGACTAGTAAAACAGTTGGGCAACAAGTAAAACTAGAGGGGCGACTGGTGAAACTAGTCGCGCGCGTGGACTAATAGTCACACGATAGTTAAACTATTGGTCGACTAGTAAAAATACTAGTCTGGCAAGCTAGTCAATCAGGACACCATCTGGAATAGTTTTGGTTTACCGTGAATAGAAAAACAGAGTAAATATAATTATTTCGTGACAAACAATAGAAACTAAACATTGTCTGCAGTTGAATAACTCGTACGCAGAACTAAGGAGTGCTGTCATAGCTTTCGCACAACTCTTGTGCATGCGTATCGGGCACGCCGACTTTGTACACTCGCGATTAAAGCTGCCGACTTAATGCGTGCGCAGTTTAAAACTGCATGAAAGTTATGACGTCACTCCTTAGTCAGGCGGGACGAAGTCTAGTAAAATGTAGTCAAAAAAGGTGCAAGGAGATATTTCACATAACTGATGTCCCACATAAATTAAAGCAGATTAACCCAACTGAAAGTATTAAGTTAAGAATTATTCTTTGGTACACAAATTGTGGAATTCCAAATTCAACCTGTGCTTTATATTTAAATATGAGCAAATCAAATCAGTTATCCACTTGTAAGGTTGGGATTATCAGCTATTATGCTCCCACGAACCAAATGGTTCTTATTAGAAATGGACCGTCAGCGCAAATCTTTTCATATTTCAAGTGTCAGTTTTATTTATTTCTTTTAATTTTCCTTAATTTTGGAGTAATAATTATTTGCAGCCAAGGAGAGAAGGCCCTGTGATCTCCAAACTCTAGGAAGTAGTTTTGCCAAAAATTTGCAAATTC
>JAMKCH010022818.1:0-67971 GCA_023653785.1 Ophioderma brevispina
GTGCGTACTTTGTCTTGCTTCAATATTTTTTCAATGAGTTATTTACGTGCAATGGCGCCAGACTGATGACGTTGTAATATGAGAACAAACAATGAGGTGATATACTATAAGAATGCATGAATGATTGTATATGACAAATGATGAGATTATATCTTACTCTAAAACATGATCAGATGATATGAGGCTTTTGGTAATGAGATGATTTATCAGAATTTCAAAGATTAGACTACCACCTTTTAAGACAAACGACAATCTACTTCAGACAAATGGATGAGATAATGTCATATGAAAAGGTATAAAAAGATGATGGTGATGATGAAATGATAAAATACAGACGCAGCCTATATAATATATCTCAACTTCCTCTCCATATAGCCACAACTACTTAAACCCGAACACACTTTTACCGGACACTCCAACAATAATTTATGAAGGAGTCTAGGTTTACCGCCGGGTACCGCTACTCCATTGCGATACACACGCTAAAGAATCCTCACATCACACCACCAACGAGGCACGACGTGCTAATTACGACGTCACACCTTGCATGTTGCTTGTCGTGTGATCTATTCCAACCAATTACTTCACGGGGTTGTGCAAGTGTACAAATCAGGGGAGACAATGCGCTGTGACACGAGGTGCCGATAGCTCTGTGTGAAGGGAATGCAGAAATAGGAAATAGCGAAACTAGCCAAACGGTATAATGGAAAAAACACAAAACGAGAGCTACCTACCCCCCGACAACCAACCCCCAACACACCGAACTCATTGTCCATTATTTACCATTTTCTCTGAAGAAGTGTGGTTTTTTGCTTTGTGCATATTAAGACTGTCAAGTGTACTAAAGACGATGTCAGAACATTTTCGCTAATATGGCCTTCGATTTTAAATTGGCCACAAATTGTACTAAGTTTTTACGAAATTATTATGAGCACAATGAGAATTAATGAATTGAGAAATTTTGGCGACGGGCCTGGCTTTGGTGTGCTTTGGTAAGCGCTATACAAGTGACCCGACCAAGGTTAATTATAGTACACAGTGGCGCGCTTTTCAATATGACTCTAACCATGTTGTACAAGAAGTTGTTTGTGTACGTCGGACCCCTTCATCAAGATTTATAGTCTAGACCCCCTGAGACACCTAAGCCTTAAAGACCCAGTGAGATATTTTGCAAGCTTGCTCGTTCGTTATTATAGAAATTAAATGGTTCTTAGTTTTGATGGTCATTCATTGTATTCCAAGATGCATCAGAAGGTAGACACCTTATGGCAGGTAAAATCTCAGTTCCTCGGTGCACAGTTCAGTTCTCTCCATTCACCAGTGGTTTAGAAAAATACCCCAGACTGTTGGGGGATGATATGATACCAGTTCACACAAGGTAAGTTCATGTCAGTGTATGTTTAAGTACAACCCACTGAAACTGTGTCCTTGGTGGATGAGCAGATTGTAACTCATAGTGAGCAAATGTGAATAAACCATTGGACCCTAGGACTTAGGATGTAGATTTAACACGCACTTCTATGCTCACCAGTCGTCACTGTAGGAGTGCTAGCGGGGGGTTACTCGACCCAAAAATAAGTACAGGCGTGCGTTCACACCAGGTAAAAAATAAATCGACCCATGTTTTATAGTGACCAAATGGTACGAAAATATGACCCATTTATTAAAGTGTGCTTCTGAACTTTGACCATTTCGAAGTTGGCTTTGAGATTTCGCACCATTTCATAGTAACCTTGGCCAAACTCGGCCCTCAACTTTTCCAAAACTCAGAAAATATCAACCACTTTCATTGTGATTTTTGCAGAGAAAGAGAGAAAAAGAAAAATGACAACTTTCAAGTAAATAGCCACCAAAAATTGAAAAATGGACCATTTAGATAGTAGCAATCACCTCAAAAAACGGACCCCCCATCTAGTAGTAGCATTGGTGGAAAAAGACTCATTGTTATAGTGAAGGCGTTGACCATTTATTGGCGGCACAGAGGTACCTACCCTTTTCAGAAGTAACCCATGGGTATGAGTTGCCTGTCTAGTAGAGGTAACTGGTTGAATCCAGCCAGAGCCCATTGTTTTTCAAACTCATACGTCACTCTGGCAAAAGATAAAATGAAACAAGTAGATTTGTCAAAATTGAATTACCGTAAAGTGCTGTGTGCATGCCAAACAGTGTTAAAGATGCATTGATTGTAGATGTCCCAAAATTTAGTTGACTTCAGTTTTCTTTTATGCCCAATTTCTGTCTGTCTGTAGGTCTGTGTTGCTAACTACAGTGATAATCTGCAATGTGACTCATTTCTTATTAGGCACTTTATCTGTATAAAGGTTGCAATGAGAGGAGATTCATATATCAAGTGACTGATTTTGCTCTGATGTAAAGCTTTCCGTAAAAAAAAATCCCGTCTGATTGAGGATTTTAGCTGAGAAATGGTTCTTTGGAACAAAAAAATTGGTGACATTCCAAATTCGTATAGGAGCAATACAAAAATTCAGCCTATTGTTTTATGGAAATATAAGCAAATAAAAATCACCTTTTTCTCTCTTTTAAGACAGTTTGTATCCAAATACAAGGTCAAGAAATCTAATTGAGTGTCCTATTCTATATGAAATTTCTACTATGACACAATATTTGGTGGCCTCAAAATCTCTCGTTGCACCTTTAACTGTGTGTCTAATTTTCAAGTCTGTATGTCTATTTTAAGAAACGATGCAAGTTGTCATGTGGAATACAAGACGGAAATGAATCACCTGCCGTGTCCAAGGGATTAAAGGATCTTTCCCGATGGTCTTTGGGACCCCCCTTGATTTACCAGAATTATATCGATTTTGATATCATAATGAAATGCCGTATTTTTCTCATTGTCGTCAGGAAGAGTGATGAGAGAAAGGTGTTGCAAAGGCGGAAGAGGAGGAAACAGTAGTTGATAGGGTTGGAAGAAGGGGATAAGAACGTGATACTGAAATTTGATCCCGCATCATTCATTCCCAAGATATAAACCAAAAAAAACGCCGTTTTAGTGGTTAACCATCATATTAGCACATTTATTGAATAGGGCTTTTGAAATGTGGCATTATTGCTTCTACCAAAAACCGCAATTTTGTTTCCCACGGTACTTGATGGGCGTATGGCAAGTGCCAGGCCTCATATCAAGTAGAGAACACAATAGACATAAATCGGAACAGCACCTTTAAGGCCAAAATGAAACATACGCCCACCCCTTTTGCCTAAGATATTTTCACCTTTAGTGGGGAGATAATTTCAAGTGCAACAAATACTCTTAGCGAACAAACTGGCGACCTCGCAGGCAACCTATCAATAATTTGTATCAATACAGACTTAGAAATGTATCTTCCATTCAAATCTCTTCACACACCTTAAAATGTTTAGTCTGGTTTTAAAGAGCCCGCTACATGTCTAGACTCCTTAGTTCCTATATGTCTGATTCAACAAGCGTGGTTTGTTAACTACATTGCCTGAATATTCTTTTGAACCAAAACCATATTTGGTGCACTGAAAACATGAATTTGTCCTGATAGTGTCTTATTTGAACCAATTACAACTTGTCTGGCAATTTTAATTTTTTGATCATTCAAGAAATAAAGCTAAAGAATGTGTTCATAATGTTCTATTAAACGTTTTAAGCTTTTCCAATTATTTTTTATCAGATATTTTTCATGACTTTTTTTTTTACTGCATGACAAATTAATGAATGATGAAATTTGTTAAGTTGTCATTTTCTAGTGCTTACAAATTAAAGATGGGTGTATGCAAATTGAATGACTAATTATACCTTAATAATTTTTTATAAATTAGTCATGTCCCTCCCCAAAGCCAAATTATGAATGCCATTGTCATGTAATTTGTCATGTAAATTTGTAATGCACTAGAAATTACATAATTAACACAATTTCGTCATTCATTAATTTGTCATGTATTTTTAAAAAGTGAAATTTTTATAAGTCGTGAAAATATCTGTATAATTTGATAAAAATTAATTTTGTAAAAGCTTATAACTGTTAATTGAACATTAAGAATCAACAAAAATTAAATTCATGACCAAGTTTTAATTGGTCAAATACGACCCTTTCAGGCAAATGAATGTTTCATGTGAGATATTGTCATAGTGACCCACCAAGGTATTTGGGATTTTTCACCCAGATGCAAGCTTTGCCCCCCCCCAATATACCCACACTTATTCTCTGCCTTGGGCGAGGGAAAAAACCCAAAACTAGCCATGTGCCCGAAACATTACCGCTCAACACTGTAGGTAACCCTAACTCTACCATAAGGCCTGGCAAAGTTGATCACTATTCCCATCCCTGTTTGATTCACTTTTGATAAGGTGACCATTTCATTATTTGTTATTCATCATTTCCCAAACTTTCGTTATTTTTGTGATTAATGTCTATTTGGCAATCCGAAGAATTGATATTTGCAATAATTTCAAATACTCAGAGGTAAAGCAAATAAATGTATTATGCATCAAATGGATTCTACCTGATACATGATTGGTGTCAACCTGAATCTTTCCCTTGGGAACTTGGCTAGAAGGCCTGATAGTTAGAGTCTTTCCAATGTTATATATTTTTTAATTTCTTAAATTTGCTAAAAATATTGAAAAGCAATCTTTAATTTTCAACGTGCCTGGAGTTTTGGCAGATGGAAAACCAATAAATGACTTTCCTGTGCCTAATGAGCGTGGTATTAGCCTTTTGTGCTGGAGGTACCTGGTTCAATCCCCCGGCGGGACCACTTACAGGGCTTTAATCAGGTACTAAATTCTGGATTTAAGAGCTATTGATTGAAATTGGAATTTACTCTCCCCATGGTTCAGTTGGATTTGAGCAAATGAACCATAATAATACCCCATCCTTCGGAGGGGAAGTTAATCTGTCGGTCCAATATACAGAGAGTCATACCTGTGCATGTACATCACAGTCAGTGTCGAAAAGAGTAGGGTGATTACCCCGCCAATTCCATCCCGGTAAAATGGACCCCAATGGAAATAAGCTTAATGTAGAGGCTTTCTTGGGTTATCCAGGACATTGTCCGAATAAATAAAAAAAAAGATCTGCGAGCATTATTAGCTGAGGATATATTCTTTGTGCATCTTAAATCATGGCAATTTCTTATGATCCCATCAGACAGGGAAGCATTCATTTATCAGTGGCACCAGGGTAAATGACTCAATTGTGTCATGTTATTCTTAAATGGCTTCTAAAAAGCCTTTGCCTTTAATGTAAATTAGAGAAACCTTTTAAGTGCACTTTTAACAATATAATGCATGTTTTTATTAGTTTTGTACAAAGTATTGAAATATAAAAGAAGACAATCACAGACAACATGCACTTAGTATCTATAGAGGTTGAATAAGACAGAGATAGACAGGGCGCTTTGTACAGTCCTGCCTGTTGGAACACGATTAGGAGGGCATTAAACCTAGAATAGATATCATGGGGGACAATCAACCTTGACAATCCGCATAGCAGTGAATCCTCTGTACTTGGCAGACAATGAACTTCCGAAGCTTCTCCGAGCTCTATATAATACTTGCAATTATCTGAGAAATATTGGACACGTCTATCAAAGTGAGATAAAGACTTTGCCCGTCCATTTTTTTGAAAAATTCAATTGTTGGTTTTTTGCTGCAGGCATGTTGTACATTTGTTTCAATTGATATATAAGAATGGCTCATTCTGGGTATGATTTGTTTAGATGTGTTGAGCTGTGTAGGTAACAAATATAGAAATGTAATCCATAAATAAAAAACACACAAGTCCAAAATTCAGGTATTTGAAGTTTGAATGAAAAGATTGAACAAAGACAAGCTTTTTGAGGTAAGAAACGTATATGAATGTCTGTATGCATTTGGGATGGGATGGGAATATACGAACAATACACATCAGCGAGAAATAAAGTCATTCCTGCTTCCTCCTAAAAGCTTTCAATACCATGAGTTTTATACAATATGAAAAAGGTATCTAATATATTAAAGACACCATCATGATCCACTCAAAAGAGTCAACTATTAGAAATGTGCTGGAATATCTAAAATTAAAGGATAAGTCTGTAGAATTCTCATATTTACTTTCCAACGGGAGAATTGACAAGGAAAAAAATAAAGAAAATGGGCAGTGTTCAAATACACAAATCTCCATTATTACCGTTTGTAGTAAGTGTCCATACGGAGAGTAATTACTAAATATCAATTTTTGTCCTTATAGTTGCTTTCATTTTTTGTACTTGCAGGGTACGTTATGATACCTGTACTTGATGTGAACAGACATACAAAAACTGATTTTTGCTGATTTTTCTGATCTACCAATAGACATATTTATGGCTATTATAAAGGCACTATCTATAGGGCTAATTATCTTATGGTGTAATTTTAGCACAAAATTCCCACTCTAGGTGCACTCTAGGTGTGCTCTAGGTGCACTCTAGTGCGCTCGGGGTGCGCTGGGGTGCCCTCGTGGGCGCATCCGGGTGCGATTAGGCTTTCACAACCAGATCGTGTCTTATAAAAACGGAACTGCAATCATAGTTTGACGTTTACTCCGAAAGAGGAGAAAAGAAGTAGAACAAAGAAGATTTCTTTAGTTTAAGTATGTCGCGTTATGAAACCCAAGCGCACCCTTGACTCCCGAGCGCACCCCCATCTCCGCACCTAGAGCAGACTTTTTGTTCTAAAATACCACCATAATATCTGTCTGTCTTACCACCCTTATTCTCGTCTCGGAGATCATCGTCGTATACAGCCCTCATATTGGTGGGTGAGTGGTCACAATAAATTTGCATTTCCCCCGGGGGTCTACACTAATCGCAAAGTCGTGTACTCGGTAAAAGCCAGTTTTTCTAAGTAATCAAGTATTTGAGAAACCTTGCCTGGTTAAAGGCAAAAATGTATTAAAAAGTGGGTTCCATCTTAATCACAAAACAGGTAATCGCAAATTGGGGTATTGCCTATATTGCAATATTCACAGTGGCACTGACAATCATACCAGAGAAGGTGTTACTGGCCAATTGATTGGTTCATATAACATAAAACACTATGAATGACCAATCAGAGGTATGGTAAAAATCTTAAAGATATTCATGAACAGATAAGAGATTATTTGATTGGTTACTCATAGGTTATAATCATGCTATATCATGTGAGCCAATCAGAAATACTAAGAATATAGGGTTTCCTCTTTGGATCCCAATAAGTGTGTTTGGTCCACTGCAGAGCATTTTAATTAAACATATTTTGAAGTGATAGTATCAAATCTTTGATGTCTTGTAATGGCAAGGGGATTCTCCGGTACTTAATATTGGATCTGTCTGTCATGTGACATTGAGCCTTGTCCTTCGTGTATTTTTTTTTCGCTGCTATCAGTTAGACCAGGTTTAAGGGCAATGTTAACATCTTTTATTTATTTCTAGGTCTTATTGAATATTTTGGTACTTTGAGACATGCTATAATCTGCAATGAAATTAAAAAAATGTGTTAAGCCATTTTTGTGTTGTCTGCTTGCAGATCGGCAACATCGGGATACTTTGATAACTCTAACCCCTTCTTGTCTCCCGGGAGGAGGGACTGGGTAAAGGGATAGAAGCTAAAGAATAATAAAATAATAATCAGATTTATATAGCGCCTTTTACGCAAGTAGACAAAGCGCTGTTGCCTATTATTATTACACTGTCAAAGAACCAGAGGCACAAGTCACATAGTTTTATTTGTAAAAAATTTTGTTGAAATATGGCTGTAATGTAGCTGAAAGAGTAGCCTAAAATATAAAAACTGTAAAAAACCGATCACCTTCTGCTAGCCTTTTGTAACTTAAAAAGAGTGCATTTCTATTATTTTTTAACTTTCTTTTTAGACAAACATTTTATTATTTTTTGTTTAATTTATTTGAAGGGGCCCCGGGCGACACGCACATATGAAAGGGATACAGGTGTGAGGCTTTACGCTCTTCAAACTAAGGGGCCATTTAGTGTCAAAAATAATGGTCTTTGGGTGAGAGATTTGCCATTAAATAGGGTTCTTTTGGGTGACAAATGGGTACCCAACAAAACCCAACCCAAGACCAAGTGCATTGGTTCATTGAAATCATATACCTTTAATATAAAACGAGCATTTTTTAACCACAATGTCTAACTAGCACCTAGACAATTAAAGCCTTGTCCTTTGTTGACAACTTCTTAAGAGTTTTTCCAGACAATAAAATGTTAACTTTATGTTCTTATCTGAATACTACTACCACATAATACTCCCTTTGGAATCCTCAGCGATGGTAGAGTCTTCTCTTTGTCGTCTGCGATGGTGGGGCTTTGTAATGCGAGCAGTAAACTTAAATGGATATTTGAGATGATGATTACAGTCTTTTAAAAAAGGAAATTGAGATCGGCATGGTGAAAAAATGGGTTCCACCTGAGGATTGTTCATCATCAGCGTGAAGGTTTTCTTGACACGGGGAATATCCTGGCACGTCTTACAATCCGAGAAATAATAGACATTCCTGTCAAGTGAGAAAAATCTTTAGCCGCGGTGGGATGGGGAAAAGGTCTTGACTTCCAAAGGGCATTGTCAATCAAGAAAGAGCTTTTTTAATTCCTCTGAAATTAAGAAGTGCAGACTTCGTCGTCTCTCTTTGACCCAAATCACGAGCCTCCCATGTTTTTTACGATTACGGCTAGCATAATAATGTCATTTGAGACTGGAGGATTTTCAAAAAAGAAATTCAAAGTATAGGAAACAGAGGCTTTAAGGATTTCAAAGGCTAGTTTGTCAAGGATTTTGTAACCAGGGAGTGATATATTTATACCAATAATGTTTAGTAAGATTTTTTTTTATGGATTTGTTCACTTTCTTTGAAATTTCAAAAGACTGAACTGATTTTTTAACCACATTATATAGCCGATAGCAATAGGGGGGATATCGTACAGACTAATTTCTTTCAAGGATATTTAGCATGTCAGTAGGATATTTAGAAAGCAGTAGGACATCCAGTGGGAAAACGAAGAAAGCTTATGGGAAATACGCAAAAATCTTGTTTGTTTTCTTGTAATCTGGCTGACTGACCCTAAAAAAATTTACAGACTCCAAATTTTTATGCAAATTAGCACAAAATAAAAATCAATTCCTGACGGCGACCCATATTTTCATTCACTATTAAAAAGAACATTTTTTTTACCAACAGAAAGATGAGAAACATCAAAATATGACAACAAAACCCCCTTTAACAGTCATATAAAGATCTTTGCTATGTCATTGAAAAAAATTTAAAAAGTTGCATGTTGTATTGATTTTAGATTAGCAATTGTGAAGTTTCAACTTAAAAAAAATATCTGACCGACCGACCAACCCTAATATTTCCCTCCATTACGGCAAACATATTTTTTAGGCCTTACAGGTCGAACTAAAGAGGAAGTCCAGCAAGGAAAAATATGCAAACACTGCAATGAACCCATAATAAAATCACTTCACTTACTTCAAACTAATTTTGGATGGATGTATTACACAATTTTGATTTTGCTCAGAATAACAACATTTAGTTGCAGGTACTTTCCTCCCGACTGTTAGTACAGCTTGAGGATTTTAATACGTCCACCTAGCACCTGTACATTCTGGACTAAATGATTTATTATTAATTTAATAAGCCAGACAACATTTTCATCCAGTCATTATCCCAATACATGGATTTTGGGTTCCATCTACCGGAAATCATTTTTTACCGAAATTCCTATCCCACACTGCACCACCGATGTACGAGTAGATATGCGTCACTCCATGCACGCTCGGGTTTAGTGCGCCTCCTTTAAACTATTTGCGCACTTTTGTGGCTCAAAATTACAAGCAATCAAGAGTCTCGTTACTGTAAAATTTATGTACAGCAAACGGTTTTCGGACAGTTCTGACAGAAACCTGACCGTATGAACACAAAACACCATAGAATAATATAGCGCTAATTTATTTTATATAGAGTGCGCGTTTGTTGGTAAAATTTGGGTAACGACCTTAACATTGCCGGTCGGAAAACCCAAAATCCACATATTGCAAAGATTTCCAGTCATCTGCTGTGACATTTGTAACCTTAATTTTTTTCCCAAGATGTTCAGATTGAAAACACAAATCGCAAATCATCAGCTACAATTATCAGTTATCATTGTTCCTTCTGTCTTTAACCTTTACTTATAAATTTACTCCACCTGCCTTTTCAATTTCTTTGACTTGGCATGAGAAAGAGAAAGAAGAGAAATCTATAGATGCCTTTAAGACATCCCTTTGCATCAACCTCTAGGATGTAGTCACATGCAAGAGGTATTGTTGTATTGCACTGCAGCAGATCCGTGGACTACTAGTGACCAGGAAAATATAGGATTGTAGGAATTGTTAACAGCAACTCATAAAGTATTCATTATGTTTAACAGCCTAGAATCGATGTGGAACAAGGTACTAAACAACAAGGATTCAGAAGGGCTTCAAATCGGATATTTGCCCCCAAGATCATTTTTCCCCCGATGCAATTGATTCGAGTTGATGTTTAAATGGCAGTGTGTATTTGCTCTTTTATTATGTCCTGTGCCTTTGAGAAGTTTGAGTGTAGTTAATAATTGATTTATCTCATCTGTTGTCATCTACATGAGAAGTTAACCCATACTTGCCCTGCATTATTTAACAGTTCCGGTAACTTGGGGTTTCGGCTGCAGCTTCTAAGCTTTTTGGGAATTTATACATCTTCTTTGGAGTATGGGAGCTTTGTAGGTGGAGGACTATTCAATTGTGGTTTGTTTACTTACAAATTCTTGCAATGTTTATCTATAGGGGATGCCACCTTCAGTTCAACCTGTTCTGCTGTTTCTTTACATTTCTGTTTTTTTGTGTATTGTTTAAATAAGGAAATTGTCAGATTTTTTGTCAACTCAGTTGGACTTACATTCATAAAATATATTCATACAATCACGAATTCCTGAAAAAATAATACAATTTATGTAAACAATTAAACAAAATAAAGAGGCATTTTAATTTTTTGCCTTTTTTGGGGGAAACGGAATACGAAAAAACTGCGGATTTTTCTCCACGGCTTCATTGAATCAAAGCCCGCCCATTTTGCTCTCCTCGGACGTCCAGTGAGGACCACAACATCCGTGTTGACTCGAATTGTTATTGCTGACACTGTAATTGATGGATTAATGAAGTAATAATAAAATTAGAAAAATAAGTTTACAGAATTACATATTTTGTTCATTTTCGTGTGTTTTAAATTATTATTAAGTGGCAACACTGCGATCTGATGGTCACAACGACGTAATTATGGATGGTCATCACTTTGACGTCACCATTTGGCCCGCTATGTGGATTTTTCGAAATCGTTTTCGAGTAAGCTATTGGGCGGAAATTAAAAGGAGCAAATACTCACAAATGTGGAAATTTTCAACTTATTTTGATTTATATTATCTATGTTACTTAGCTTTCCATCCATCCCAGATTTTTGCAAATATTCAGAATCATGACATTTTCCTTTAAAACTAATGAATTTTTGGAAGTGATTTCCCAGCAAATACTTTCTAATTTATTATGACCTGTGGACAGTGGATATTAAATACATGCCCCCCCCTGCCGTGTCTTACTGCTTACATTTGTTACCGGCCCGTAACCAGTGGGGGGGGGTAAGGGTATGGGACAACCCGCCGCGATTTCCAAAAGCTAAAAAAAAAGCTCTTTGAACCTCTGAGTCAGCCTTTAATGTCACAGCTAGCTGTTCAGTGACCCATGCAACTTGTCTCTTATATTTTAAGAATAAATTTGAAGCATTGGGTGACCAAATTTTAACACGAATACAAATAGGCGGTTGTCTGCAAATTGAAGGTGAATCCTGCCACCCCCGTTGACGGGGATAAACCGATTAAAACTTTTGGTTTGAGTTAATTTAAGTAGTATGCAAGAGCTATTACCCCGCCCCTCATCAATCAGAAAAAAATGCAGGAATCTTATCATATAGGTCTACAAAAAACATGATTTCGATGTTTATACTTAGCATCTTCTTTGTCCTTATTCTCCATAGATATATGTGTAAAAAAACTAGATTTTTAAGAAAAAATATATTTGCCCACATTAACTTTCACTTGGAATTTTATAAGAAATGTAACCATTGTGTAGTTTACTACTATTCAAAGCACGATGTCACCTTGATATTTTTGCTTTATTTTGTTTTCCTCTAAATAAATAAGACTTTCTAACAAGCTGGGATGTGGATTAAAACGCAGGATATTGTCCACGTACACACTTCTTTCAATACATTTTACAAATGAAAGAGCGCCGCTCATTACTCCTCATTACTGAATGGTGACGTCATATTGCGATACAGCTTGGGGAGATTTTGAAATTCTGTATTGGTTTTTCATGACGTTCAAGAGACTTTTTTAGACCTCGGGTGGTAAAAATTATATTCGCAATGATTATGGGAAAATCCGGTATGGTCTCCGCTATCGGAAGCTGAAAACAGAATTTAAATAAGACTTTCCGTTGTTCAGTGTTTGTGTTGTTTTATGTCAGTACCAGTTGCGGCCACTGAGTCATCCCGGAAATTGAGGGTTGAAAAAGTACTCCAAATAATGGTAGATTATCCGCGATATAATGTGACTAGCGAGTGAGATTCTATACTATGTGTGTCGGTATTACTTAGATAAACATTCCTGACCCCCCCACAGTGTCACTCTTGCAAGGTGGACATTCACCTTAAATAAGGTGACAATGGAACTATGCCATGGCTATTTTCCGGCAGTGGAAACCAAGTTTTGAACAGAATTGCATGGCGATTGGATTGCTTGTCATAATTATATTCGCGTAAACGTTTTTTTTTGGGCGCGTCAAGCATGTTTGCATGACACGTACAATGTACACACATTTGATTGTGTGTATATTTCGTCAGTCACCCGAGTGTACTACACATGCGCGAATTCAGCGGCGGTGACTTGTCACTAAAATTTGTTATACAGGCGTCAATGGAGACTTTGTTTGTGTTGTCTGTACTGTTACTTTCATTCTACTACTCCTACTAAAATAACACCAATTATTTCTCCAGGAGGAGGCTAACATTTTCTTTTTATACTGTAAAAAGGACTATCAAATGAAAGCATACATTGTCTCGTCGTCCAAAGATAGGACGTATTAAACTAACAAGCAGCTGATTTTAACCTTAAGCTACCCGTAACCCTTAATACTCGCCGTGATCAATTTTGTTTTGTTTTATAATACACCCGTGTCATGTTTAGATTGACAGAACTTAATATGTAATTGTTTATCCCATAATTGATAAGTGTTGTTCGGGATGCCTGCATGGGACTGCAGTTCATCAGAATGTGAGGATTTCGCTGGATCTTTCTTATTGAATTACTCAGGCGAGATCTTATTTTCTACAGGGTGAATCATATAGACTCCCACAAGTAATCAACTGTGGTACATTGTTTTGTGGCAATTTTTTCTTGCAATTAGACGGAACTTACATTTTTTTTGAGGCAATAATTTTTTGGTGTGAATTTCTTAGGTTTTTGGTGTTAATTTCATTAGTTTTTCAGTTTAACATTATAGTGATTATGACCTACAGTGGTTAAATTACTTGGACAGAATATCGCACACCTCATGTAATCGCAAACAAGCTACGCTGAGGAACGGCGCCTTTCTTCAATCAACCAATTAACGCATCGTCTACCCGAGGTGTGATGTTCTCCTGGCTCACGGCAGTCCACAATTGTGTGTGTGGGATTCTGTCCCACAAATGATTAATCAGACTGTAGTGATATTCTTGACATAAAAATCGGAAATAAGCAATAATTAATTTTAGTACCAGCAAAAATTGTACATTAGGAGGTTTTTGTGTCATCTGCAAGAGAGCACATAGGGATTGATTTGGCAGTGTGTTTGTGTGTCTATCTGTGGTAAATATGTTAACCCAAATGTTAACCCAAAATATAATTGCCCACTGTTTCAACATACATGCACACATTTTCATGGCACTTGCATGTAATGATCCTTGGGGAGTGCCCCACAATTAACCCTCTCACAAGTGGGGTCAAAGGTCATCTAGATGTCATTAGAGGCCATGGCCCCAAATGGTCAGAATGATCAAATTGCTTGGTGTTTTAACATATGTCAATCAATTATCATGACACTTGGATACATTGGTCCTTGGGTAGTGTCCCACGTGTTGTTGACCTTGGTGACCTCATTTGACCTTTATCCACCATTCACAAACCGCTATATTTTATTGAATTCAATCTAGAAATTTAAACAAGAAGGCCGTGTCATCTCTCCTTTGGATTTAATGCACATCACTGTATGCTTACCTCCTGTGCAAAAGAATTACATTTTTAAACCTCATTTTGAAAACACAAGGAACTAAGGATATAATCTGGATTGATAGCCATTTCTTTTGCAGCATACACTGACCTCTACACATGGATAGTGGGCTGCCGCACAGTTGAATGGTCGCCAAGTGAAACAAACAGGAGTTGCTTTTTACCTATGCAATATGGCGGAAACAATGCTATACCTCTGATGCACATATTCCACACAGAGTTTCTTTGTTTTTACAGGTGTATGCATTGTTTCCCGCCCTATTGTCTAGGAAAAAAACAACGTTCCTGATTTTCAATCCACATTGACTCAGACCCGTATCCCATATGTGGTAGAGGTCATGGCCAAGCTAACATGCACTGCACGAACTTTTTGGCCCCCTTTTGTGTGTATTTACAATTATACTTTCGTCCGGCTTGACTAAGAAGTATGTCATAAGCCTGTCATAGGTTTTGGGCAGCTATTGTGCATGCGTATCCCGCACACCGACTTTGTACCTCGTGATTACAACACACACACGCGCTTACTGCGATTCTCACACTTAAGACTGCGTGAAAGCTATGAAGTCAACTCTCCTTAGTCAAGCCGGACGAAACTCTTATTGAATGCTGTGTGTGTATGTTTGTGTTTTGTTGTAGGCTAAGTGTGTAGTTTGTGCAACATTGAGGCAATCAATGATTATGTGGGCATGCTAACAGGCGACTTGGAACTGAGTCCCGTAAGTATCAGTTGGATTCGTGGGACAGTAATATATGCTTTTCACTCGTACCAAGAATACTGACCTCGGAACCAAAACTCCAGCCCACCAGACGTCTACCCATTCTAGTTTTGTGCCTTCTACAATGCACGTACTTGCTGATCATGGATTCCTAGAAAGGAGTGAAATACCGTGACGCTTTGTTAAATTTGAAAGAACCCGAACAGACAATAGGGTTTCCGCATTTCAATTTTTGCACATCCTCAATCAGAGACCTGTCTACAGGGTTGCCCATAATTTCTAGACGTCCCCATTATTGGTTCCTAATTACCTGCTGCACATCAATAACACCTTGAGTTTGTCCCAAATTTACAGAATGGACAACTTGTAACTTGGCCAGGAGTACTTGAAGATGAGGGAATAAGGTTGCTTTTAACCCTTGTACTCTGCACGTGACTACATTCCGTTCAGAGATCACATTTTTTTCAGATTTTTTAAATTTTTGAAAATTAGGCATTTCATCATGACCATATGCATATTCACATGACAAATGTATTCAACTGAAGTCCAAAACATTGCCTATTCTTATGGGTTCTGGTTTATGAGATGGCCTCCCAAATGACCATTTCAAAAACCACTAAGTTATATGTTATAAATCTAACAGCCTGTCTAAAAACTGGTACACTCAAAAACCGATTTTTTTCATATATTATCTCAATTAAATAAGTCTATTGTACATCAACAGTAAGCGAAAATCACCAGGCTTGTCCAGGATTT
Source organism: Ophioderma brevispina (assembly GCA_023653785.1). Taxonomy (NCBI): domain Eukaryota; kingdom Metazoa; phylum Echinodermata; class Ophiuroidea; order Amphilepidida; family Ophiodermatidae; genus Ophioderma; species Ophioderma brevispina. Next base: position 15,813 of record JAMKCH010022818.1, read on the forward strand.
TTTGTTTCACCTCAATTTGCTTGTTTTCAATCGAGAAATACACCTAGTTTAACTGCGGAACACAAAATCGAGTTGTGCCACTTGTGGGGGCGCCTGTTTGAGTGAAAACGTTGAATGAATTTGTTTAAACATAAGTTATTCACACTTGAGCAAGAAATATGAACATCTTAAAAAGGGATTAACTTCATAAGAAAACTCTAAAAGTTACTCATGGTGGAAGTTTATGATCAGTAAGTTCTCTGGCTTTAAGATAAAGTGGAAAACATTCGACATACTGTTCTTGTTAGAAGAGAACCATGAGCCGTACGCCGCGTACAACATCCCACCTGTGAGGGGGTTTTTATATGTCTTGAAGTATCATGAAACGCATATTCCTACCAACATAATTTGATACTTTCGTCCAATTCAAATTTTTATTTACTTCAATATTAGTAAATGCACAAAGATAGTGGCAATATTCGTAAACCATTTCTTTGGATTTGGATGTTTATTTTGGTGCATATTTACATTCCTTCTGGCATGATTTTAACAGATACCAATTTGAAATAAATTCAAAGTTACATTTCATTGACGTGGCAATAAATATTTGTATTGTTTATTCTTTATGAAAAGATATATTTATCATTATTAGACTGATTATGTGGACTATTAAACTTTGTCGAATAAAAAAAACTAGACTTCTTTTGTTTACGTAATCTGTGTTTGTGTTTCTCTTGTCAGTTGCAATCTTTTGTTTTTGAGTTTAGACGCATGGCATAAAACGGGCAATAGCAACTCGGCCCCTGCATAAAAGGGGCCAAAATCGATTTTGTGTATTGTCATTTAAATTGATTATTATCTCTGGATTGACAAAGCCAATAAGATGAAACAACACCATTTTTGGAAAGCCTGGTCTTTGTTCTGTCTTTATTATGCCCAGTAAGAATGACTTATTTTGTAATTTCATATTTACACCCAAATTTTTTTCTGATTGTACTTTTTTTTTGAGACATGCTGTATACAGCATCTACTAGAATGGAAAGGGTTAATCTGTATACAACACTCTTCCTTTTCGAGAAAGATATGTCAATACTTCTTATCCCAATAGAATGAAAGAGGGAAAAAAGCAAGTTTAAAAAGGGACAGGAGTGGAAAATTTTCTTATGATACAATTTCCTCATTTTGCACAATGATCGGTTATAGAATACCTACTGAGAATGTCTCGAAGTTTATTGGACAAAAAGTGAAAGCAAAACCAAAAACTTATGTTTTGAACTTGCCGGCCATTCAATAGCCGGCCCCATAGAAATCATGCTTTGATTTTCTGTCGTGCCGACAGAAAATGCAAAATCATCATCTTACTGACTTATTACATAACGACAGCTTATTCGGCTTATTTCACTTTCAGGTGTGATCGACTAATTGGTAAGCCTTCCACATATACAAAAAAAATTCCGTCCGTTCATCAACAAAAAGTGGGGGGCACTTCTTTCGGGAAATGTCCTTGTGTCACTTTAGAGACTGTATCCTTCTTGCCCAATAAACTGCATTATTAGCATCTGGGGTGCAATACCACAGTGCGATTAGCGCGTACCGCCCAACACCTGCAACCATACGCAAAAGATTGTCATTGTATATCCGGTCATGGCAACTCTTCAAAGCATCTCTGTGTTTTTATTTAGTTTTTGAAGCCATTTGTAAAAAACTTTTTGGTCAATAGCTTAACTTTTGCTACTATAATAATATTGGATGGCTTTTTTTTTTCTCTGTCGGCTGATAACAGAAAATTCGCCCTCCCAGAAATATCAGGCTCGTCTTCGACTTCTCGCCCGTATTTGATCTATGCTCGGGCAATATTTTCTGTTATAACCTCAGCCAGCCATATTATATAATTATGTTGTTCAAGATCTTTTATTGTCAAACTGCTTGAAATCAATACACATGTCCTTGAAACCCGACACCTGATTCCCAACCTAAATACTGTTAGACTGTTTTCCGCTCACAGTGTGACAGGAAGGAGGCAGAAGTAGGCCAATCATTTTGCCATTAAGTTAACCATCGCCCTCGTTCTGCTCTATGTTGTACATGCTAGCATGAAGGCTCTCATATGCTAAGGCAAACACCAGAATGTGTTGAATGAAATCACTTGTGGGTTAGTAGGCTGTCATTCACAAGGAAAGTGTTAACGGCACTATCAGTAGTGATTTGCAAAATCATTTTTTTAGTTTTTTTTTTAAGAATTTTAATCAGAAAAATAATTAGCCTAAAACAGTTTGTATAACTCAAGTAATTTTAAAGAAATAAGAATTTCAGATTGTGGTTTTTTCTCATTACCCCAGTAAAATTTAAGGCTCAGGAAAATGTTTTCCTTTTGATGTTTATGAACAAAATGTCTCCAAATGAATGTGGTCGACCAACATTAATTTTACTTTACCTTCTTCCACATCAAATGTTTTTGGTGATATTCCCTTCCATATGACCTTTTGTTTTGTGTTTAAGTGATTGCAGTCTGAATCTCTAACAGAAAAAGGTTACGGGAAGATATTTATTTTTCAAAATAATGTATTTCTAATGTGAGGTATGGCATTAATATGCCAACACAAAATAGGTACAATATGCTTAGGCCGACGTCTGTGTTTCTCAAAATGATCACACGTTCATTGAATGACCATACATTTTGCATTCCTAAGGTTGGAATTAATCTGTCATCTGGCTGGCAGTACTTTTTGTTGAATCCTGCACGTCCACAACGATTTCAAATAATGCATTTTTATCAGAATCGGATGAACGCTGGATCCTAATATATGGTGTATGGATCGCACTACAAGACTGTAGTGCTTTTTTCCCCTTCTCGAGTCAGTGATGTCAGGCTATTATGGCAGGGATCACAGCAAGAAAACGCGGCATTAACTCAAGCACTTGCATATCCACCCGCTTATAAATCGGTGCAAAAATGCACATGCACAACATCTATCTGTCTGAACGGCTGAATGTCACTGGACCGATGAAATAAATGGAGTATAGTGTGTGGTGCATCAGTGGCAATGTCCGAGGTGGGGGCAGAGGAGGGTAGAGTGCCCCCGCTGAAAACATTTTTGAGAGGGAATTGGAAAGTACATACAGAGAATTATGTTAAATCAGTAAATTTTGTGTCCCGTCTGCAAGAAATTGCAGAAGGCATATGGTTTACTCTGGTCGTATATGCTGGTATATGGCAGTGATCACAAAGCAAGCAAAGTCAGGAAGACACATAGGATTACTCTGGTCGTATCTCTGTGGGTCGGTGTATCTGTGGTCAAAATGTTAACCCTTAATATATTTCTAACTTCTGCATTTTGCCAGGCAGAACCCATAATTGCTGTATGCATTACATCACGGGACGCCTCCAATCCAGAACAGCGGGGAAAATTTATGGGAAGAAGTTCAATTTAGAGATCAGGAGGAAACCGAAGTGCTCAGAAAACCTGCGAGGACGATATGATGGCAACCAAATTCACATCAACACTCTGGCTTGACCGGGATTGACCCGGGCCACATTGGTGAAAGGTGCGCGACTCGACCGCTACACACCAACGTCGCCCTCACCCCCAATTCCATGCCGTATAGTTCCTAAGGCTAAGATGATGTACCTTGGTGGAAAGGAGTTGTAATTGGGGTGACAATGTTGTGACCTCATTGACCCCCTTTGGTGACCTCAGTGACCTTTGGCCGGCAAATGTTAACTTAACCCTTAATATATTGCATGCCGTTTGAAGTCCGTAAGGGCTGATTACGATTGATGTATCTTGGGTGGAAAGGAAGGGGACGGGGTGGGTGACATGTTTGATTTACCTCATGTGGACCTTTGTGAGCTCATGTGACCTTGGGCCCCATTCACAAACTCGACGGCAGTGATACTTACGGTCGGGGGAACAACTGTTTTTTTAACCTCGCTTTCTATATCTTTGCTGCGATTGGGACATTGTTGTTGGCACCTATAACCGGGATCTTGCCCTCTCGGAACCACCGGCTTGCTTCGCATCTTCTGTTCTATTACAATGCAGTAGCTGTGGGTTGATCACCGATTAACAATGCGCACACCAAGAGAACAAAGAACAGCGGACGTTGTTGCAGTGTTATCAAAAAGGCTTCAAGGGTAAAGCCTGTGATTTGTTGGTTACAGCTATGTTGAAGTGGAAGGTACAATGTTTCTGATGCATCTATGGTATCTAAAATTCAAGCATTAAACTTATTTTGCAAGAGTACAAATGGGGTGTGGCGAGTAAGCTTTTAAAGAGTGTAATCCATTGAAAGGGAGACGTTATCTCACAGATTTACTTCTGAGGATGTAGGAAAAGTGACCTCAAGCACTGCATTCAACAGTTTTAACTTGTTCCAGGGATGTCTGTTACATCATGCAGGAGTACATCACTATGAGTATGCACTGTCAATTTCAAGCCCGGCCCTGGGGGGGTCCGGGACATAGCGGGGTAATGCCGGGACATAGCCAGGCATGTAAAAAAGGTATTGCCAGCAAGCGGGATGTTAGCCAAGACTTGGCCGGGAATGTATGTAGGATTTGTCCCCGCCATGCCGGACATCATTGATGAGAGTGGGACCTAAGCCGGGAGTACAAAAAAATTTTCCCGGCTTGCGGGACATAAACAGGGACTTTAACGCATGTGTGTCACCCCATATAAAACCAGGCTAGCAGTGAGCAGTATCGCCCAAATCTGTAGTATATCTACTGGTTATAGCTACCATTGCAGTCCGTTCCATGTCGATGTCGTCGTGAAGGCAAGCTAAACAAAGTAAGCACACACGCATTCGTCGCAACGGTCGGGTATTAAACTAAACCGAGGATCGATATTTTCAACGTAAAATTGCCAGAAAAAACATAAAATGTTTAAAAAATAATATCAACTGAATCACAAGAAATACCAAGAGGGGAGCAATATATGATACCCACTGGCAGAGTACGGCATGGGATATATTAAAGTTTAAATAGCAAAGAATACTATCAAAGAGTAGGCCGACAAAACCGACAATCACCATGATTGATCTTGTTGTTTGGCTGAAGTTTCAGTTGGCAGATAGGATGCAGGGGTTTGATATTATCGATACGTTTAGTGGTCCGATATCGCCGTGGATAATGTGGATTTTTTTAACAAACCAACTATTAAACGAGGTTTGTTTCTCAAACAGACCTTGTGGTGAAATTTCGGCTTGTTCTGACCACTCCGGCGACCAAAATGTATAGTAGAGTTATTAGCAGAACCTGTGGCGAATAGCCGGGACGAGCCGGGATTAGGATTGTACAGAGTTTTAAAGCAGTCCCCGCCCCCGTTGGCCGAGAATATATGGGGATTGTCACACCGAAACCCCGCTCGAGTCGCGGGACATAGGGGGGAGGTACAAAAATGTAAGCACGGGCTATATGGATTTCGTGTTACTCTAGCGGGGACAAAGGTGGGGGTATCAGACCAGCAAAATGTACATTCCCGGCTAAGTCCCGCTAGTCCGGGACCCCAGGGCCGGGATTGAAATTGGACAAGTGCATTACAATATGTTCCCCACCAAAGGGCACAGTCAGTGGGTTGTACTGTTACATACATTGACATGAACTGACCTTGTGTAATCTGGGATCATATTGTATAACCAAAAATAAGGGGAGTGGAGAGTGTATTGCTAAATACATTCGGGAATGAAGCTACTGAACTGTGCCAAGGGAATGAGATTTTACTAGATATAGCTCATAATTACGACCTGCCCACTAAAAAGAAAGGGAGCACTATGTAGTACAACTTGTCTTGAACAACCAGCTTTGTTTTGTTTTCATATTTGAAAACTACAGTAGTGCCTGCAGCTACAGACTATGCGAAGGAACTGTCACTATTAAATATTAAATTGTTAATAAGTGGGAAATCTGAGTATGTATTGAAATATATTAAACTAGCTTGTAAGTTCATTGGGCAGACAATTGTTTGTTTAAAGTCAGTAGCATGGCTCTATGGGTCTGTATTAGCAATGACAGCATTTTCCCATTGTATTCCATGATGCATGCACTGCAAGAAAACTCATTAGCTTTCACCTGCACTCAAGGAGTCATTATTAGAACTAGCTTGTCCTTTGTAGAAAGGGTAAAACATTCATATTATATTGCACAGAACAGATTAGAATTATCATTTAAATGTAAGTGGGTAGGTGGATATCGCCCAACTCCTTAACATCTCCCTAATTTTGTTGTGTTATCTCCAGGTCTGCTGACTCATGCATACGTTGTGGTTAGGGAATGCGTCTGGTCATTATTGTCCCCGCCGAACGCGTTCGGAACGGGGCTATGAAATGAGCCGGCGTCCGTTCGTCCGTTCGTACGTCTGTGACAAAAATGTAACCCATGTTGTATACGTTTTATCTGGAGTCCGTAAGGGCACAAGATGTACTTGGTGGAAAGAAAGCGGGGGAATGAGTTCTCGACCTGATTAGATTTGTGGCCGTTCAAAATATTGCTAATAAGTATCTTCATGTCATAATGGATGAGAATGTTCCTGCAAGGCCTGTGTACAAGTTTTTGGAGTTCAGTATAGGCGTTTTATAATGATGTAAAACTTGGTGGAAGGACGCGGGCTGAAGAGTCTCGACCCGAGTAGATTTTGGGCGTATTTCGGGCAAATTGAGTATGAAACTGAGCTAATTAATATGCAAAATCAGCTTAATTGCTATATTTTGGAAACGCGTAATCGGATACTCAAAATTCCTGCGCTGCATGAAAGCTATCATGGGCAAATCTTTTTTGCAATTTGAAAGTAGTGATAGATGCGGCTAGTAGCAATGAACTTAATTAATATGCGTAATGCTTTATCTCTGAACAGCTACATCGGTAGGCAAAATTCTCTTCGCTACATGAGACTAATATGCTAGGGGAGGGGTGAGGTGTGGGGAGATGTGGGGTGTGCGGGGTGTTGGGGAGGGGGTTGGGACTCTTGTGGGGAAGTGAGGGGTGGGGGGGAGGGGCGGGGGGGGGATGGCGGGGTGGGGGAGGGGGGGAGGGGGGAGGGGTGAGGGGGCGGGAGGGTGAGGGGGTGGGTATTTTTTGCGGGGGGATTCCTCGGGGCGGGGGGAGGGGTGAGGGTGGGGCGGGGGTGGGGAGAGGGGGGTGGGTGTTGGGGGGGGCAAACTGGTGTGAGAGGGGGGGGAGGGGGGACAGGGTCCCTGTTGGGGATCGGGGGTGGGGGGAGGCGCTGGTTGCGGCGTGTTGGGGAGGGCCGGTGGGGGAGTGTGGGATGGGGTGGGGAGGGGGTGGGAGTGTTGTATGGTGGTGGGGAGGGGGTGGGAGGTGGGGGGGTGTTGGGGAGGGATGGAGGATTGTGTGCGGGGTGTGGGGGAGGGGAATGGTGGGTGCGGGCGTCGCTTTTGTTGGCGAAAGGGTGAGGTTGTTACAGGTATGGGGGTTTGAGGGGGTGTGAAAGGAGGGGTGTCTGGTGTTGGGGGGGTGTTGGGGTGAGGGTGGGGAGAGTTGTGGGGGGTTGAAGGAATGGGATGTGGGGTTTTGCGGGGGGTGGGGGAGGGGGGGGGGTTTGGCGGGGGTTGGGGAGGGGGGGTTCGGGGTTTTGCGGGGTGTGGTGTTGGGAGAGGGTGGAGTGTTGCGGGGTATTGGGAGGGGTGGATGTGTTGAAGTTGCATTTATTGCATGTTAGTCATCGCAACATTCGGCGGGGACATGTATTTACGCGATGCGTAAAACGAGTGCCTGTTTATTTTTTTATGCGGGGTGGGAATGGAGGATTTTCCTTTTTTTCAGCAAAAACAATTTAAGTTCCACCTTTGCTTCCATTAAAAAATGTGAATTCTCCCTCCCTCTCCCTCTCTCTCCTTGTGGAAACATTTTCAAATTTCTCTAAATTTGTATTCCCTCAAATCCTACATTCCCTGGCATAAATAAGGGCCCCTCCCTCATCAACATGGCATTGGAAAACAGGACGAAATGTTGCTTCGAGAAACACCAGGAAATTTCCAGAAAGTGCGTCCCCAATTTAAAAAAAAAAAAAACAGGATTTTGCAAATTTACCAATGTATAAAGGAGGATGGCCTGATATAAGTCTATAATTTTTCATCTATTTGATAGAAGGCCTTTACCCCCAAATCCCATCGTACAGTTTCGCGCCAATATTTAAACCCGTTTTGCTATGAGAGCTAACAACGTGATTTTAACATCCTATAGAGTACTGGTAAAATTATATGGTGACAAAAGGGGCACATTTTTGCTATTAACATCCAAAAACCAAACATCCTTAGCCCTACGATTTCACCGGGTAAATGAGAATAGCGAGAAAAAGTAGTTTCTCGTGATATCAAAATGTGATCACTTCCGGTAAAATTGGGGTTCCTGGAGAGGTTGTTTAGCGATCGGCCATGGACCGTTTAAATCATGCTGAAGTGAATAAGCCGGATGTCATCTTCTGTAATAAAAAAGATGATTAGTATTTTCTGTCGTGCACGTCACAATCAACGCGTGCGTCTCTATGGAGACCTATTAGGACATCAGGGCAAGGCAGTTTGAGATGGACTTTTTGTTACCTTTTGTACTTGTTTGCCCAAGAAAACCTTCGAAACGTCTTGGTATGGTCCTACAACTTATCCAGTGCAAATTTGAGAGAAATTTTGTATCCTCAAAAAAATATCCTTGTGCCCCTTAACTTTGCTATCTACTGAAGATAGCATTATAGTCTCAAAGCATTCTTACACATAAATATCACCTGATCAGTGCTAAATTCAAGTAATTGGTTGTAGTATGAGATTATTTCAGTATTTTTCAATATATTCATCTTTACTACGCTACTCAGACTCTTTAAAGCGGACGCACGAGTTTCTTGAGGACACTGCCCTCATTTTTAAAAATACAGTGTTTTGGATAATAATGCTTGGTCCCATTACTATACTCAGATTCGCGCTGATATAGGGAGCTGGGGAAAAAAGTTTTCGGTCATATCCATTAGGTGAAAAGTGAACTAGGGAAGAAGCATTTTAATCTACCCAAGGAGTGGCTTCGCTGCCTAACAATAGAACGTGACTTGAAGGAAAAGGCCAAGTACAAAACGTAATTTTTTGTTTATTACGCAACTTTGTATGAATTGATATTTTTGGTACAGTTTTAATACAAACGATTTATAAATCATTCGCATATACTTCACTGATACACGATATTGAGGAATTAAACGCCTTCAGCTTATTTTAAATAGTCTTCACATGTTATACTTGTATCCCCGTGGACGCAATATTGAAAGAATTTGTAGGCGGTAGGAAGTAGAGCACTATTACACGTTATGTGTACACTGTATGGTCCTTCTAATCTGTTCCTAAATGTAACAATGACAAGGTAATTGACCGATTCTCTAGACTAAAGAAGCTTAAAGAAGTTTAAATTTAGGCGACTTAATTACAAGGATAGTTGTGTTGCTGTTTTTAAGTGTGTTTAGGCAAAAATTTTCAGACGTGGACCATTAAGAAACTACGTTGGACCATCTATTGACTAGTGTACAGTATTGGTATGGTATTTATGGTAGGTAACGTATGAAAGTAATGATGAAGCCCCATACAACTGTGCTGGACAGCGCGCGTCTATTGTTACCAGATTCAGGATTCAATAGCGCACCTGCCTTATACAGGTAGTATTTCACATTGTAAAGTACGTTAATTTTACACAGTGAATCGCATGTTTTGTCCATGCACACCCTCGTATTGACGTAGAGACACAGTATAAGAATGCACGGACAAGGATGCTGCAAAGTTTAATTGTTAAGCGCCCCTCACAAACTTCTTCACCCATAAAAAAGTACAGGTTGTCCCTATATCAGCGCGAAGCGAGGATAATCACTGTTGAACTACCTAAGCTGAAATCAATGTCTTTCATATAAAAAAAATCACAACTTTGTAAAAGATTCTAGATTTTGAATTTTTTTTACACATGCGGTTATTACCCTATGGGCAGCCTGTACTTAAATACAGGTTTTGCATCCCGAACAAAAAAAAATGGATTCATCTCACACTAGAGATTGAGCAGTTTAGGTGCTATCTTTAATTTTAGGTGACTATCTGTAAGGATACGTAAAAAAAATAATATTTGAAAATTGACGAGCCTGCCTTTTAATATGGATGGTGTGTTTTGCTCGATTGTATCTTCACTGTGTTGCTACATGAAATTGGCTGCTATTAAAGTAAGGCAATTCAATGGGAGCTGTATCTACTCAAGGTTGCTTGACCACAAAAAACTGTTGTTGCAGTGGACGTGAAGAAGCAATCCAATTTGACAAAGTGTGCAAAGCAGGCGCTAAAGCCAAACTAGGTCGGAAATAGGCATTTTATGGGTCAATTGAGATTTCATATCAGATAACACCTCGCTAGCTGAATCCTAAGTATTCAGGAGTCAAATGTAAATAGGTCCCCATTGGGGAAAAAGATCGGCGGAGATGGTATGAAGCTTCTTTTTTTCCACCTTTTTGAATGGTCGAATTTAAGCGTGTTAGAACGAATTAATTATGTAATAGGTTAAAAATGTAAGGGCTCTGATAAATGGGGATGCTGAGAGGGACTAGAGGATGATGAGTGCCCTTGAGAAATTGTTGAGTCTGGCCTCTTGTGAATGATGAAGTGATGTTACAAAACCTTATGATTTTTAAAAGCGTGAGGAGGCCCCAATTTACCGGGGGGGGGGGGGGTTCTCTCGAGGGGTTTTGTGGGGTACCCATGCTCGTTCCAGGGTTCTGAAGGTAACCCCTCAACGGGACCAATTTTCCCTGCAATTAATATACTCCCACTGGTTCAAAACATTATGTAATAACTACCGTTATCCCACCCTATCGCCCAATAAAAATTTTTATTTTTGCGGGTACATTACCGATACCGCCCATCCTACACTACCAGAAGTACAAATCAAACTCTTTTTGGGCGCGCGAGTAAGTCGCGCGTGTAGTACCAGGAGACCGAAAAAGAAGACGAAGATAGTGGTATGTAGGGAGGCTTGTGGATGAAAATACAATTTGTAAGTTTTACTATGGTTTAATCCATCTCTCGGAGCGTGAATTTTGTTTATCCACATTCGTGATCTTATTTTTGACGGACGAACTTGTGTAATAGAGCAGTCTTCGCGAGTCTGCGAATTTGCACTGTGGGTATTTCGATTGAAGCTTCGTGATCGCTCAGGCGGCCGTTGGCCTTTACAACTGATCTCATAATGAGTTCCAATAAACAAATAGATAATCCCTCAGGGGTCGGATCAGATGATACAGATGGGGAAAAAATCTGTGGCTAAAAGATAAGAAGTCTTCCCAAATCACAAAAATGCAAAAGCTGGTTCTAGTAGTAGCAAAAACAGGTAGTGCTTCTAGTAAATCAGCCTCAGGCGCTAATGCAAAAGCTGGTAGTACTAACACACAGGTAGCAATAGTACCCAGGCAAAACCAAAGCCAGCAAAAAAATAACAAATGCAAAGCCCCAGACCTCATACCATCTCAGTTCAAGGTGTAGATATGGAAAAACATTTATGGACAGGATGAAAGAGGAAAATCAAAGTTTCTAAAGAATTTAATGGCTGAAACTAGGCATCATGAATGCATCAGTACGGTCAGAAATGAGTGTTCATCAGGTAGATCAGGGCACTAGTCTGCGGACACTGCCCATGGTTCACGGTCAAGCAAATTTGATCATTTAGGAGGATCGTGAAGTGGGGGGACAAGATCATGTCGATGAATTGGAGGTTCATGCTGGGATGATCTTTCTCTTTTGGAAGAAGGTGAGACTAGTTCTCTTCCGGAAAAAAGTGGGGGTGATGTGCCCCCGGCTGTGTCTGGATCTTTGTGTCCAACGATCACTTGAGGAGGTTAAGGGGTATCGGTGTTTAAAACAGTACCTTCATTTATGACAATATGGTCATAGATGAGCATCGTTATCCTCGAATCAACGTACCTATGTTGCTCAAACGTTCCAAAAGAGCCAATCAAAACCAAAGGTTCCCAGGTTGCCGCTTGATGGTATGATGAAAGCAAAATGGGATAAGATTGAGAAAATTTTATGAAAAATCTGGTATGTCATGCTGCAACTACTGCAAACAGTAGGAAATTCATGGTTATTAGAGCCAGATTTTGAAAACTATAGTCGGAGTCCCAAAGCTAGACAAGGAGTACACAGCTCAGATGGTTGTGTCCGACTATAAATAGGTACCCAATATAACCAAACTCAAAAGTTAGACAAAGAGGTTTTTAAAAGGCAGATGAAAAGATCTGCAAAAATGTGATGAGTCGGCAAGGGTCATTTTTAGAGCAGCATCTTATGGTTCACTTATGGTAAATGCCGTGAATACTATCATGAATGAGCCTGACAAATATCAGTCTGAAGAGGTGCTGAATTGATACATGGAGTGTTTCAGACTTTTGAATCCATAGCAGATTGTGCTTTGAGGGTGACAGCACGATCGATCGCGGCTAGACGGCGCATGCATTTATCGTTAAATCTCATTCAAAGGACTGCAAATGCTCAAAAAGATTTGATGCAATTGCCCATGGATGGTAACCAGTTATTTCATGGGGAATTCTCAGAGATAATGCATAAGTATGCTACTATGTTTGGTCAAGGGTGCTAGGGAAACTAGCGGACTATGCTTCAGCCAAACTAACCCCAAGAACGGGGATTCCAGGGTGCTCCGGGGACAATTATGGAAAACAGCAAAAGAACATGCTGAGCCAAAAGCCAATGAATAAGAAGATGGATGCAAAGGTCAGAAATTCGATTGTGGTCAACAAAAGAAATTGGGTCAGGAATCGTCAAGTATTTAGGCACCATTTCTTCAAGACAATAAGGCCTCAGGTGGAAAAACAGTTTCACGCAAGAAAGGGAACACAGGGTTTTTCAAGCTGACTACCCTATTCCTCAAATACCACAAGTAGGGGGGAGGTTTCAAGAATTTTCTCAGAACTGGGAAAAAATAACATCAGACAAATGGGTGATCAAGATAGTATCTCAAGGATATTTGATCGATTTCATAACAAGACCTCCGGCGTTCACAGGTATACGGCAATACGGTACAGGTAAAACCAATAATTTCAAAACAGTGTATTTTAGAAGAGGTTCAAAACTTGTTAGGAAAAGGTGCTAAGAATTGGTATCAAAAGAGTACGATCAAGAAGGATTCTACAGTCGTCTTTTGCTCATTCCAAAGAAGGGGGAGGTATGAGGTCGATACTGATGTAAAACCCCTAAAACAAATTTGTCAGAAAAGAGAAATTCCAAAATGAAAACTGTCAGAACAAACGGCAGTCACTCAATACAGGAGATTGGGCAGGCAAAATAGATCTGAAAGATGCTTACTTTCAAATTCCTGTACCACCAGAACACAGAAAGTATCTGAGATTTTCAGTGGCTCACCAGTCTTACCAGTACAAACACTTTGGTTCGGACTAAACTTGGCACCAAGGGGGTTTACAAAAAGTCAGGTCAGTGTTGGGAGCATACCTTCCATTCTCATCAAGTCAAAAATGTCCCAGTTCTAGACGATTGGATCATATGTGCAAAAACACAATCGAGGACGGGCCAAGGTCGCACTTCAGAATCTACATTTAACAAACTCACTGGATTCGAGTGTTCTTGTAATAAAGTGGGAGAAATCATCCTATCTCCAACTCAGAGAGCGGAGTATCGGGGAATTGCATTCTTTATCTTCTTTTATAGATTTACAGAACGGGCGTGGTAACGCCATCGCGGGGGAAAGATTCAAATCACTTAGTCAAAGAACATAAGGCATTTTAAGCTAGGATCAGTTCACCCAGCAAGAAAGTTTCTCAGTGTACTGGGTCAGATGCGCAGCTGTGTATAGGACATTGTGCACCTGGGGTCGTCTATTCATGAGGACCAATTCAACTTTATTTGTTAAGTCACTGGCGCCCATCACAGGCAAGGCTTGGACACAAGATTCCAGTCCATCAGAGCTTGCTAGAGCATCTAAAACTGGTGGCTGATACCAGACAATGTTTAAAAGGCGTCAGCTTACAGATTCAAAACCCAGAGGCAGTCATGATAACAAGAGGCCTCAAAAATTGGGATGGGGATACATGGACACGATCAAGTGAGCGCAGTGTGGCCCCCCAGAATTAGCAGGAAGAAGCATCATTTAAATGGTTAGAAATGCAAGCTGTGTTTCTCCGGTGGCAACATGTCCAGAGAAAGATTACAATGAAAAAAGTAGTCTAGTGAAATAGGACAATTCAACGTGGTATCTTCCTGATGAAACTGGGGGGAACAAAATCCCCAGAACTGTGTTACTCACATTGGGAGGTCCTGAATTGGTGTCGGAGTCAGAACATCTAATTAAAGCAGTACCACATCCCAGGACGTCGAAATGTCATAGCAGACGGTTATCCAGGGGAAAATCCCATAAACGCACCCAGCGTGGTCTCTACGGATACGGTAGTACATCAAAAATTCAGACAATGGGTCAGCCACTCGTAGACTTGTTTGCAACAGGTAGAAACAAGAAAGTCTGACGATGTCCCTAGCTCCAGAACAGAGCCCAGCCACAGATGCATCACGATTTCATGGGGAGGGAATGCTCGCATATGCGTTTCCACCACCACCCAATCCTCTTATCGAGAGTAATGAAAAAGATACAATCAGAGGGATTGTGTGATAAATGATAGCACCACTATGGCAAAGCCAGTGTGGTATCCAGATCTACTGAATCTGATGATAGCCTTGCCTATAAAGCTCCAGGACGAGGAGATCTGCTAACACAAGGACAAGAAGGACTTGTACAATCCAGACCCAAGAGCATTGAACTTAGTAGCATGGAAGCTGTCAAGAAAGGCAAAATTAAGAACGGATTTTCTGCAAGAGCTGCCAGTATTATGGCGTCAGGCAGAAGACCAATACACACAAAAACGTACGATGCTCGACTTCAGAATTCTATTGTTGGTGGAAGAACGGAATTAGATCCCCTCTTCTGCTTCTGTTAGCCGAAGGTTTCAAAAGAGTTCTTACAAGAATTGTTGATAAACATAAACTTAACCCTCAACCACTTAGCAGGTTATAGGTCGGCAATATCGTTATTCATAAAGGAGTTAACGGTGTTCCCCTGAGACAAGAAAAAGATTTATCAGACTTTGATAACAGGAATGAGTAATATTCGACCTAAAAGAGAATCTTGACTCCAAATGGAGTTTGCTCTAGCTGGCTTACATGCTATCAAGAAGAGCCTTTTGAAACCTTTGTCGAAGGCGACCATGACATTTCTCACGATGAAAGAATGTGTTTTTAGTGGCAGTGACATCGGGCGTCCGAGTGAGCGAGACTACATTGCCCTCTCAACAGACGACAACACCATGTTCGCTGGGCAAAGAACGGGATATGGATTACGACTACTCACAAATAGGGAATTCAGGAAAAAATGAGTCGTTGAAAAATCGGCCAAGATATCTCTTAGCAAACTTAGAACAATTCGCTTCCGTCCAAGAAGGAAAAACTAATGTGTCCATGAGAGCTTATAGCCATTTATTTGGACAGGACTAAGCCTGAGAGAGGTAGTAATCTCAACTGTTCCTTTCCCATAAACGGGGTGCAGTCAGAGCTTCCTCCAAAGATACCATTTCACGCTGGATAGTAGAGACGATCAAGAGTGTTATGAAATGGCAGGCCGAAGATGATTCTCAAGTTGCCAAAGCTCATGATACTCGATCTCCGCTTCATCGTGGGCTCTTTTCCAAGGAGTGAACCTTGAGGCAATTATGAGAGCAGCATTTTGGAATTCAGCCACACCTCACTGCCTTCTACCTTAGAGATGTTGTCTTGGGATGATGATATTTTTTTCCTAGCCACGTTAGGAACGGCAAGAGGGGGAAAAAAACTAAGAAAAAAATAATTGTGGCGAAGCAAAAAAGTTTTTATGGTTCCTAATGAAACAAATCTTATCTTGCTTGTGAATTTCCCAAAGTTCCACAATGAAACACATATTGGAAATCAGGAAAGTGATACAGCTTAGTGCTACGAAATAACTGTATCCAGTTATAAAAAAATTTAAAAAATTACAGATGATAGATTACAGATTGACAAAATCCTTGGTCTATAATATTTTGTTCTTGTGAAATGCTTTTGAAGTTGAAAAGTTTATTGTTTGAAGTTCAAAAAGTGTTGATAAATTTTGTCAGTTATATTTCAAAGTTTATGCCAAAACGTCTTACTATAGTTAGAAGTTAATATTGTTGAATAGATGTAATGTAGGAATGATCCACAAACCTCATCTATTTACAAACTGGACTAGGAAGCGCTTCCAGATTTATGATAGGTGAAGGGAGTACAATTGGACAGGTATTTCCCACCGCCAGTACAGCTGCGAAGTCAGCATAATGTTTGAACCAGTGTGAGTATATTAATTGCAGGGAATTAAAATTCCCTAATTGAATGGGTATTTTTACCTAATTAATATACTCACCACTGTGAGTCTCCCGCCCAACCGTCCCCACATGTACCATGTAAATGTATAAGCGCAAAGAAGAGTTGGTTTGTACTTCGGGTAATTGGTAGGGGGGGCGTACCGGGTTATCCGATACCGCCAAATAAATTTTTATTTGGGTCGATATGGTGGGATAACGGTAGTTATTAGCATAAGGGTTTGCAACTCAGTTGGTGGTATATTAATCTAGGTAAAACCTTTCCATTAGGGAAATTTTAATTTTCCAGTGGAAACTATACCCCTAAGGGCCAATTTGCATGAAATTCATGACCCCTTGCGGAACCTGTTCTAAATACGTGAATAAAAGATATACCTTTAAAAATACTAATATACAAAGAAAATGACACAGGTTCTTTACTGCAGAAAAATTACACATTTGGGTTTATTTTTAATAGGTTTAGGTTAAATTTTTTCCTATTTGTATCACTGAACCAGTCACATCACAACTGATTGTGATACCCGTCGCGGGACTAAGAACTTGATTATTGTGAATTTGATACCCCTAGCGGTAGTCCCGCATTTGCAGCTAGTCCCTCTTTTTTTTGGAACGAGCATGGGTACCCCGACCAAACCCAAGTAACCCCCCCGGGACATTTCAATTGTCCCATTCTAGGTGAGACATAATAGACCTCAATGTACCATGTATACCTTATTTTAAGGTTATGTGTGCATGCAAACCACCTCTTGGGAAAGGAAACTTTGACCATGCCAATCCTAACTTTTGTAGCTCCATGTGTTTAATTATGCATGTTTGTTGTTGTTGTATCTCATTTGAAAAAGTCCATTTGCACTAAACGTGGGTCTGATGCAGCATGAGAACCCCTATCTTACTGAGGTCAAAGGTCACATACTGAGACCACAAAGGGTCATCTGAGGTTAAGTAGTAAATGGTCTTTTTGGTTAAATATTTGGGAATTTAGTCCAATTGTGACAAAACTGATCACAGCTACAACATGGAAACCTCCAAGTGTTATGTTGTTAAAGAGGTCACAGGTCACATAGCAAGGTCAAAGGCCATCTGAGGTCAAGTTCGACAAGCAGTTGAAAAATAAGCATTTGGAGACTGCAAAAAGGCACACTTGTGATCCATGGATCACTTGTCATTCTTACTTTTCTTACATTGACATGTTTGGCATCCACATTTTTTTTTTAATGTCCCAGTTTTTCAAAAGGTTTTTAAAAGTTTTATTTTTTTGCTCTAATAATTAGAGGGTTAACATTTGCCTGTAATATCCTCATACTTTGATGGATTTAAACCAAACTTGGGTCACAGGTGCAACATGGCATCCCCTACTTGTTGATGAGGTCAAAGGTCACATGCCAAGATCAAAGGTCATGTGAGGTCAAGTTGTAAAATAGGCTGAAAATGTAAAATTGACCTCATTTGAAAAGTTGAAGTTCAATTGGAACCAAACTTGGTTTGTGGAGTTTACATGCAAACCCTCATTTGTTTATAAGGTCCAAGGTCATGTTAGGCCTATCATTCACTAACCATAACGGCGGGCGACACAAGTGGTCTGAGGGCTAATGTACTTTTTTTTTGGTGTGATATTATTTTTAATGCCAATGTAGACAAATACTTCTTTGTGTTGTTTTTTACCTTAAATGGTGTTTTACTCAATTGAAGAATAAACGTTTTTGGTGTTTGTTTTTAAACACCAATTGATGTGATTTTTAAAACAACTCTGCTGCACCTCAGGTGGTGGCGGCCAAGCCTTCATTCATTATAGCAGCTCACCAAAAATGTCAAAAGAAATTACAGCAATGCGGAGTGCAAACCACAAACCAATTTGGGTGCTTTGATGTGGGTCGGTCATGGGTGTTCCCATGACCCACATACGACCTCATCCTCGTTCGTTATTCATACAAAAAAAAATTCAGAAATAACCCTTCCAGCGGAGTTGATTCTTCAACCCCAACGGTTTGGAATAAGAAAATATTACTTGACAACATATAAAAAAATTCAGAATTTTTCGTCAAGATTTTGCTTTTACGTGTCAAACCAATGGCGACGTCTGAAATTGCGATTTCTTGGCCGCCCTCCCCTGCTGCACCTCATTGTTCTACTTAAAATAATGCTGTCACCCGTGTGATATGACAAGATAGATACACAGCAGAGGCTAAAAACAATACCTTTATTCTTTAAATAGTGTCTGTCTCCGATTGGTGCCTGGAAGTTATGTCTTGTAGTATCATCCACTTTGATATGCCATTATGGTTTTCATAATTCATGTTTTAATTCATGCTTTCCTCTCCTCCATGCAAGACTTTCAGTTGAATGTGCTATTACGAGATTGTTATCTACATAGCATAATGCCTGATATTAATCATAATAAAAGTCTGTCTTATTAATGATAATCTAATTCTGGTTATCGGGCAGTTCTCGTTAAGTACAGTTATCAATTATGCAGGTGTGGGTATAATCCGCAGGGGAAACTATATCATTTGGAGGATAAATAACGAATCGTAAAATGTTAAACCCAAATCCGGTCTTAACATTTTCTGTAAATGTCATCTATAGCTATGAAGGAGAGCCGTCAAATAATGAGCGCATAGAAAAGCTCGGAGGTACTGCAGTTTAATGAACTTACGTGTATACATAGGGTGTCAGTTATAGTGTAACTAATAGATGTATTCAGCTGTCTAATGATGCTATGGAAATCCGTTTGTATACTTAGACTGGTGTCACTGTACATGTCATTCAAGATGCGGAAGTGAGACTTTTGAAACTTCACTGTCAATGGAATCGACCAGTGACTGTATACCAGCTGAAATAAAAAGACACCCATGTTCAAACAAACCACTAGGCGGCCAAAGAAAACCCAATTTTGAATGCCGCTAGTGTTTTACACACCAAAGCGAATTTGACGAACACTTCTGATTTTTTTTTAATGTTTACCAAGCAATTTTGTTCGTATTCCAAACTGTTTGGAGTAGACTGAAGAATCAACTCCCTTTAAGTAACTCCACCTATTCTAACAAAATTAAATAGGTCACTATATTATCTCGTTTCTGATGCATTTTGGATCATACTTAGTTGTGTTTGAGGTCTCAATTGATCTTAATACTTTTGACTGATAATTTCTTGGCCATGTTGCTCTGTACGCCCGCCCTCTCCACCAAAACAACACACTATCGACTTCACGCCTAGGCCAGTTTCACCGAAGAGTCTATGCTCACCTATTCATGTCCAAGAAATATTTAGCCAGAGTATAATTGATGCAAATGGATTCGCTCTCAACTGGTGCCCCTATGGTGTGATACTTGGACCATTTTACTAATTTTTTGTTCCAAACGTGAGGGGCCCATTGGCTCCCTGCACTACCTGTCCTGCCACCACTGGGTACAAGGCATTCAGATAAATATAGGAATAAAACCTTGCTGGACCACTATCTCCTTTTGATCAAGTTGCCATTTTTGAGACCTGAATGCCAGAGTTGAGATCTGTTTTTAAGAAGTGGGGGGATGAGAAATGACATAAAAGCAATATGTGAATGTATCAGCAATGAGTCTAAAGTCGGTCCGATTCGATTTTTACTTTTTCATATATCTGTATGTCACCATTTAAAATGCTACATTTTGCTGAAGCCCCCAAGGAAATTGACTAATTCATTTCCAAAGATATAAATCAGTTGAAGGGTGGCAAAAGACAATAGGAAACAAAAGACATTGTTCCTTCTTTGTTTGGCTATGTCTCAAATCCATATTTGCTACTCCGACTCTTTTGCTGTGATCACATCACAATGTTTTTGAGTGGAAAGCCATGACGCCTGCAGCGTGGGGGGGGTGTCCTTGGGCCCTTAAGGTCCTCCCTGGTATGGTCCATGACAAAGCCCCTCTATCCATTTCCCTACCTCTGTGCAGTGAGGTAACACAATGGAATATGTGGAGTTGAAGGGCAAAGCCACCAGAAACTCATGGATTTACCAGCATTTTAAAGTCAAAATGCTGCCAAAATCCAACTGAATAATACAAACATTTTCACCAAGAGTCGATACAAAAAACATCTTTACTTGCACAAATATAATGAAAAAAAGTGGAAGGGGCGATTATTACATTGATCAAGCCCCCAACAGGGGGTATACCCACCCCCCTGAATCTCCATACTGCTGATCTCATAACAAATGTTGTTTTTTCCCCAGTGCCATTAATTCAAAAGAGGTCAGGTAGGTCCTCCAACATTGGCCTATTTTTGTAGACAAGACACCATAAAATCGTTGTGACCCTGATAGTTGGTCAAAGACGCTTTGGAAAATGTCTTGATTGTCCTAAAATATCTGATTTCATTAAAATTCATTCATTTTGTTGCGGAAGGTTGAGAATAACCGATATGATCGGTATTTTTTAAATCGGGCGGATTTATGACCTTATCAGAGCTAGATCAGTATCTGCAAAATTCCTCATTTTTTAACCGAATACCAATTAAATTAGTATCAAAGAGTACAAACTTGAATTAAAAATTGTTTCCAAACTGGATAGCCAAACATGTGGAAATACATCAAAACGGAAACAACAATTTCTGATTTTATGTACACAAGAGTGTGTATTTTGTTTCTAAAGCTACTCTTTGCCATTATCTCACACTGCTAAGGACGAAACAAAGAACACATGTGAGCTTTCAGGCATGTCCAGCCATCTGTGAAGATCATTTAATGCCCAATTGTCAATAGAAAGGTAAAGAACCTGTAAGGATTCACACCAGTAAATACCTTGAGAAACAGGTAATGACAGCACCACTGCAAATGAGGCGGTTTTTTTTTTTGGTGACCCCTCGCCTAAGTATACCCTATAAACTGAGAGAAATTATTGCGAGACCTGTTTCAAATCATGGTTGCTATCAATATTAATTTAAACTCTTTGAGGACGATCAAAAAAAAGGTTGTCATTGATATGTTTATTTGAATCCGACAACCAATTTTAAAACCCGTATTCTTACAGGGACACCTGACTGAAAATGCTCGCCTCCAGGTTCCATTTTGCATGCTAGTCTTCTACGGTCCAGTCGCCTGCTCGAAAATTTTTGGGGATAACTAACCCTAATTTCATGATTGCTTGGGTAGGAGATATGATTGACCTTCCAACAGAATGTTAGCTTTAAGGTCTGAGATGGTTCCATGAAGGGAGAAGATATGACGTTTTCATCTCGGCCATTTTGTACAGGAACTAATGGGACCCATGATGTAGTGGTGTGAAACCTTATCTGGTCCCAGACCTGGTACCATGCTCATAAATCTCAATTCAGTCAGATAAGATTAGTTTGGGTAAAGACCTCTAAATTCGGCAATAAATATAAGTTGGGTAAGACCTCTAACATACGATTCATTGTTGGTAAAGACCACTTAAAATCCATATAACTTGGGTAGACCTCTAAGAATATGGGGAATTTTGGTAAAGACCTCTAAAATACATTAAATACACGTATAAAAAATTGTGCGCCGGTACTGGGACCTTACTTCCGATAATAATCAGTGGAAGTAAAAAATAACATCAATGACTACTTAGCAAGAACATTAGTACAACAGAAGCAATGTAGTAGCCCAAATATCCCCGTAAACGTACAGTGAGATTACACGACATGTGAACCGAGAGAGCTCTGTGTTCATAAGGCATAGACTCCTAATACTAAGTTTGTATTGAGCAGTGATTTTCATACTATCCGCACGCTATCAGAGTATTCATCATTGTTTATTAATATTTATCATGCCTTTAAAATAGAATGACCGTACCCGAGTAGGGAAATATTTCACAATCACATAATACAAATATTCACAGACAATAACAGGGTTGGCCGGTATTTCCCAGCCCGGGAATACCCAGGCGTATACCGTATTACCAGTAATACCACCAGGCTATTTTGGCCAACACGGGAAATACTGGGAAATACCGGGCATACTCAAAAGTGCACATTTTCAAAACTTATTTTATTTAAAATTCATTAAAAATCATTAAAAAACCAGATAGCATTCATGCAATAATTACCCGGGGAGGGGTTGATGGCTTTTTCATTTTATCACTAACTGGCTATTGGACTCAGTCTTTGGATCTGTAGATTCTTGCACATTTCAATTAATAATCCATCATTTCTCTCAACCTTATTAATACATCAAATGATTATACATGTAAGGGGGCTAAATAGGCTCGAGAGAAAATATTCACTAACTTGCCAAGTAAAGAAATTAACTTTGCCATCCGACGTGTTGTTACAGTATGCTATCACAAGTACTTGTTGAGATGCACAAGTTTAGAACAGCTGGAGCAGAAACATCCTTCACTGCATGGCAGCTTTTATTCTAAATTCTGTCATTCATTTCTTAAGGGATGAATCCGAACCAATCGAAAAAATCACAAATTCATATTGTTATATTTTTGTTACTGGCATATTATGCGAACATAACCTGCAAGTGTTGGCTTGAAATCCCTGTATTAAGCACACGGCTTCTGATTTGTAATTTCTATACGTGGCGTATCAAAATGTCGACTTGATATCAAAAAAGCCTTTCCTGTTTTCCCGGTAATATCCCAGATTTCAGCTTGATATTGCCACATGATCAATACGTTTTATGACCTCAAACACAACATTATTGATCTTGTTTATTCTTGTACTGTGTAACTACGGCAATCCGCTGTTAGTCATATTTTGAGAACCCGTCGCTGTATGTTCTTATTTGCGGGAGATGGTATGACAAAATTTCTTGAAATAACTTCATTTTTTCACTAGTTTTTGGTGGCTTGTTTCTATGTACCTTAAAGCAAGTATTTATGGAATTGTAGACACTTATCCCTGATTTCTAAGTTAAACAATGGCATTTCCACATGTTTCTCTGATTCTCTCCAATTATCTGCTAATCCCTTTATGTCTCCTAGTGTGGCTGGTTGTTTTTCATAAGAACCAAACAACTATTATGCCCCCAGGCCTTCAATTTATGAATAAGAGTCTGTTAATAACTCGCGTAGTTCATTGAGTTGCACAACTAGTGTTCGCATAATGCTTGTATGTCAGAACACAAAACTATGCCGTTTCAAGTATTACCGGAGCTCTTATGTATTGAGTTCCGAAAGCTGTTGATGACACTGTATGAGCTCTGGAGCATTGAGCTCCTCAGAAATGGGTCTACCCAGTGTAGCCTTATTATTACTGTTGTGGTTTATTTAATCAATTAGTGGAGTGGAGTTGAATTTGAATTAAACCATTCAAACATACCCGAATGATTACCACAACATTTTATAACTGAAAATATAGTTATTGAGGTTAACCCCCATGAGGTCTTCAAATTGTACTTTCATCCATATTTTCCCCCGGTTAATCGACCCTGTCATTCCCAGTTTTTCCCGGTATTTCCCAGTGTTTCCCGGTATTTCCCACTATCCCCGCCCTAGGTGGGAAATACTAGTATTTTCCCCGTTCCCGGGGTAAATTGCCAACCCTGGAAAATAATAATGATTATAATAACCATAAAAATTGTCTGTCACTTGATTGGTGGATACTATGGTCACGTGTCATAAAAATCTTAGGCTAGTTTCCCCAAAATTCACAGGAGGGAAAAAAAGTTCCATCAAAAGTTACTATTTGCCCCCATCACGGGGACTAGTCGCTTTTATTGGAACTTTTTTTCCCTGCATTGGTATCATTTCAAACCGCCCATGCTCGGTGCTGACCCAATCAGCGACCCGACCTTTGCCATTACAAATCTTCTACTTGATATTTGCGTGTTTTTCATTCACTGCTACTGGCTGGTCACTTCCTTTGAATTTTTTGGCACTCAAAGCTGAAGAATTAAGATACTTGTTGCAGAAGCACTGGAGCATAAAACACATCAGTATGTCTAGACTGTTCGAAGAAATTTGTGGAGAGAGCCGCGGTCTGGACATGGGAATTGAGCCTGGGGTGGCAGCTGATCTCGAGGCGTTCCTGCAGTTTTTTTTTGAATATCAAATGACAGCCATATTTTTATATGTTCCTTAAAACAAATATTGACTCCTCTATATTCGTGAACTGGTGCAAATACCTCCCCTTGTGACTGGAGACCTGTGGGGGGGCCGCGTTTTCCCTCGACCTTCGGTCTCGGTAAAATAGTAGGCCCACAGGCACCTCGGGTAGTTATTTTTGCACCATTTTCCCCTCATGAGCAGTCAATATTTTGTTATAATTATATCCTTAAATGTTATTAATATATTATTATCATGCCTTAAGTATAACACATTGATCACCTACATCTCCTATTACGTCCCATTTTCAAGCCCCCTGACTTAAAGCCTGACTTAATGCCTTTCATTTTCTAGCTCGGTTTAAGCATATTCCTCCGATATTACCCACTGGAAAATTTGGCAACCCCTGAGTGCGCACACGTCAGGGGCCAATGATCTCGCAACACTGAACTTCTCATTTTTGCTGATGCTCATAGCAGTTTGGTGTGCCTCTAATGTGCCTTGAGAATTTTGCAATTTTCAGCGGATTTTTAGCTTTTACTTCACTCTATCTAAAACAAACTACGTGTTTCTAACGCATCTTTCTGACAATTTTTTGTTCGGTTCGCTGCTTCAGCCCATTCCAATTTTGTGCGAACTGCGGCCATTTAGATTAGTCAGTGTGTGTGTACTTTCCGCAAAAAAGATGGCGGCTGTTCAACACATAGTGTTCAAGTGTCTACCTCGGGTAGACCCCTTCGCGTAATTCCCACATTCATCATTCCTGTATTTCGAATTTAGAAAGTCGTATAATATATTCTCGAGTGCCGATAGCCCGGGGGCCGCCATCTTCTGTATAATGGGAAATGACGTAATGGGGAAACTCATTAGTAGGCTGTCCATCAATGAGACCGTGCTTCCAGAAAGGATGACCTCTGCGACCCGCGGCTCAGACCATTGTGCCTTTCGGCTTCGGCTATGCGAATGAAATCTGTCGAACTGTATCGAGTGTTGTTCTGATTATACATGTTATAGATTTTTCCGGGTATCTTGAATCAATTTAGTTATTTATTGGATAACACTTTCATTACAGTGGCACACACCTCCCCGGGGGTGCATCTAAAACAAGAGAGACCAAGCAAACACCGCAACAAAATCATATCTACTCGGGTTTTTATTACGTAAAACCAATTTTGATTTGCTCGCATGATGAGACGGCATAGAGATAGCGCGCCTGAGAGATAGCGTGGTCGACACTCCTACTACTCTACGTATACTAAGGTAGAGAACGCCTAGACTTAGTGGTGCCCATTAGATCGAAGTGAACGCCCCGGTGAACGCATGTCCCTGTAAACACGTCACAAAAGATACAAGATTCACTCACTCTAGAAAATAAGTGCGCGCTACACACTCGGAAACAGATGCCAACGAACGCGACCACCAAGTATACTCCACACACGGTCTGATTTAACTTTTACCCAAGGATTCATAGTGTATTAGTTTTCTAGCCAGTGTCTCGCCTCGAGGCCGTTTTATCAATGAACTGCAAAAAACCGATACAGCTCCATGTGCCCACGACTTGGTTGCCAACGGGAGGTCAGTAATTACTTATCTTTATCCCTAAAGTCGCTGGTGTGTGAGGCCCTGATTGTTCCTAGCCGGGTTCCAGGGTTATACATTACTACTTACAATCATGGGCCTGGCACTATGCAATACATGGTTCTAGTAGGCCGTGCACTGTTTATTATCATGTTACATTATCTCATTAAAACCGGCATATTACCGTCAAGTAGAGCTAACTTTGACAAAACTTACTGTGCTGCTGTGACTAAAAATAACCCCGCGTACAAAAATTTAGATTGCCAAAATAATTCATTATTTCAAAAATAAATCCTTTCACCAGGTTTGGCACTTGGAAACATTTTTGTTTGTAAAACACATTTTTTTATAACACTTTGAAGCAAAACCATGCTTTTTTTCTCGGCCTTACTCCTCGTTAAGTTTCTTCGTGCATATTATTTTTCTTTTGCACACCATTTTAAATAGGTAAATAATGAAACTTTCTGAGAAATGAAACCTCATCAACCAGGAAGAAAAGTAACGATAACTTGATTTGGTTGGCTTTTTGGCCTAAACTCAAATCGGCACAACTAGTAATAAATACAGATCAGAATTTTTTTATTTCCACATTAATCCCTATGAGACTGCTATAATATTGCTGTATATTCTCAGACTTTGAGATTGAGTCAGATTGGGTACCTATCTTTTAATTTCAGTTTACTAGTTTTGAATACAACAAATTTAGATTTGCCTTAAATGAAAAAGATTCCACCACATTGACAAGTTAAAATTAGCAGTAATTGAATGTACGATGGAGGGTTTAATTTTTGGCTAGAAAAAACAATGTTTAGTATCAGAAGACTGCTTATTTTCAAGCTTTATTTTAATAACATAAGCCTCTGTCAATTCCACGGGCCTCATCATGCTCATGCCTCAAAAGCGACGATCCCATTTTTGTTTGACAAATACAGCCCTCAAATGGTGGATTTTTAAAAAACTACCAAATTTCAACGAACTGATTTTTACACCGTGTGCGCGCGAAAACACTGACAACAATCGAATGGCATGCCTTAATTTTTGGGCCGGGCCGTATGTTGACTCTTCTAAAAAACCCGACACAATGCCTTATCAGGCTTATATCCTCGCATATCCTCGCCAACAACCAGCAAAAAGCCATCGCACTTTGAAGTGTTCAAAAAAAAACCATTTACGTCATCACAAAACAGGGCGTACGCCCCGCCCAAAGTGCCGACTTTACATTACTTACGGAACACTCTTTCAATGCACGATTTTTTACTTGTAAAAATCTCGCTTAACTCTAGAAAACTTTTTATAAAAACTAAGAGGAAAATTATAGTACATATGTTTTAGTTCCCGGTTACAAGTTTTACCCCACCCTGAACTTAAGATTTTTGGTTGGATTCAATTTCCCTTCAATGTTTACTAATTCTAATTGTACAGAACCAATACTATTAACACGGAGAAGTTTGGCCACATCCGGTGCAACATTCAACCGTGGAATGTGGCCAGGGCTGCCCGCGCAGTCGGCACTCGATAATATCTACGACTTTGATAATTTCTAAATACAGTACTGTTCCATCTAATCCTTGAGTTTGGGAGCTTAGTGTGCTAGATGGTTCCTGAGTAGTTTATCCTCCTCCACGCTTTTTTCATCGGCTACTTTTCTGTTTTTCCGCGGTCAAAACGCTTTCACCGTAGCACCCATTCTCTTTACTGACTGGATACTCTCTATTCTAGTAGTCTCCCCGTACACCATCTCTCTCACCCTTTCCTTTCCCCAGTTACGGACGCCATTAAAAGTATAGAGTCGGCCATCGGCCAAAGTTCATAACTCGGGTTCGGCATCGGAAAACATGGTTCGCCATCTGCTTCATGTGCACGGGGGCGGTTGGTTTGAGCCCACCAACCTCTGCCTTCTTCTTTTGTTCTTTCTCTTTTGGTTTAGTCGTAAACTGCATAATTGCATATCCCGCCAACTTTTTGACCAGTGACTCACATTGAAAGAAGGAACATGGTACCACAAGCGAAAGAAACTAGCAAAAACACAACTAGCAAAAACTGGACGTACGGGTCTGCGTGTCAGGTTTATTGGTCTTCCCCACCCGGGGGCCCCACTACCTACCGGTTATTACGGCCGGGCCTTTACCGTTCATGGGAATACTTATACTGGTTACTCTTTTTTCAGCGGCCTTTTTTAAATTTTTACCGGTGGAATTTTGTTATAAACCAACCTTACCACAATACCGCGACTCATTTTGTTCCGAAACTCTAAAACATTCGGCGGTGCATAACGGGCAAGTTTCGTTTCATGACCCGAAACCGGAGTACTCGTTGACTTTTCTATTGGAGTTTAAGACTCAACTGCGTTTTTCTTTCTTCTTCGTTTCCTTCCCTTCCCCATTTGCTGTGGCTCCACTAAAACGTTGGTCACGGCCCCCGAGCTTACCGTTATGGGGGGTTTTAGGGCCGGGACACTTTTTTCCTTTTCCAACACTTTTCTTCCCTTCCGGCGGCCATTTTTTGAATTTTTTGCCGATATTTTAAAACAAACCGCTTAACCTTCCTGGGGTTTCGAACGAAACATCGGCGGTTCGATATAACAAATTTCATTCATTCCATATTTCACAACCTCCACCCGAAACCGGAAGTCGTGCTTTCTAATTGGAGTTAGGTTCCAACCAACGGTATTTTTCGCTTATTGTCGGGTATTACCGGTTCATCTCGGTGGTTTTGGGCTAGGATGGACCCAATTGTATGCTAGGCTAATTGTAATTAGAAGAGATCTCCCGTTTTATGGTGGTTCCGTAAAGTTCCTAAACACGACTTGAGTTCTCTCTCTTTTGTCTTTCCCCAGATAAACAGGATTTCAGACTCAAACCGAGAATGGGGAGCCCAGCACAAACCCCTGTGTAGCCGGTAGCAAGCCCCCGGATAGCAAGTCGCCCGTCAAGAGCCGCATCTGTGCCGAGGTTTCCTTTCCGGGATGCCTTTCCTACCGCGCACCCGCCGCGCAAGACTGTGCCGATCTTCCCAACCCTCCTTCGCACCTATTCCCGCCCCAGCGGGCCCCCCCCCGCCCCTCTCGTCCACCTAATCGGCCTACCATTGGTTCCCGCTCTGTCTTCCAGGTTCTGTTGGAGGACGGGAGAAGGGTCTTACCCTCTGCCGCGGGGCGAAGACTCGGCAGTAGCCCCTGACTCCCGCTCCTTCTCCAGCTCGGGGAGACGTGACTGCCTCCGAGATCACCTCAAGAGCCATTCCGTAAGCCGTGCAAGCCAGTCGTTATCACCTCAAGAGCCGTTCCTGATCCGGAGCCCTTCGCCGGGAGCACGCGCAATATCCTATCGTGCAGCCTTAGCAGCCGCTGTATCACCGCGCAGACCGTTCCGGGATGCCGGAGCCCGCGCCACCACGGTATCACCAGCATGATCCGTTCCTTACGCCGTGGGTCCAGCCTGTCAGGGATCACCCTGCAATAGCCTTTTCCTGTAGACTTACCCAACCTCGAAGGGACACCGCAAGAGCCGTTCGGGAGCCGTGACCGCCGCCGGGATCACCGCAGGACCAGCCGCCAAGCTAAACCGACTTCCCACGCGCCGTATTTGGTTTCCCCTTCAGTCGGGCCCCACTAAAAACCTTATTACGGCCGAGCCTTATCCCGTTCCAGGGATACTTAGCAACGGATATCGGTCTTCCCGTCATCGGGGGCCCCACTAACCGATATTACGGCCGGGCCCTTAACCGTTCCCAGGGTACTTTTAAAACGGATATCGGTCGGATCCTTCCTTTTCCTCCCGTCATCGGGGGCCCCCACTAAACCTTTATTACGGCCGGGCCTTACCCGTTCACGTGAATACTTAGACTGGTGACACCACGAGAACTCTTCCCAGGCGGCCAACACCCCGCAGCCGCCGGTATCACCGCAAGCACCAGAATCACCGCAAGCGCCGGATCACCGCAAGCCGCCGGTGATCCACACCGCAAGAACCCGGTAATCACCGCAACGTCGGGATCACCGCAAGCTGCGGGATCACCGCAACGCCAAAAAAGGGGACGGACTCCTGAATGGCGGCCTGGAAACCCTGGCTGGGATGGTATGTGACTATTGACCTCATCCTTCCTCTCACATTTGCCCACCTGATGAACGAATGTCTACACCCTGTCATTTGCAAGACGAGGGCAGGGGACAAGCAACGTTCACTATATACACCCTGGGCCTAGCGTTCTGCACGGGGGGGAACACCGCTGCAGGCTTCGCGTACCTCGCCTACTGCGGAACCAAGTGAGTGCTCCCTACGCCCTCAACCGCTCGAGGCCCGCGGCAGTTCCTGGAGACGCCTACCGACCTACCTCTTTGGGGTACAGTTCACGGCTCCTACACGAGGAGGAAATGTCGCTAAACAAGAAGGCCTCGGCAACCAAGTGCGAATGCCGGAGGAGAAGCGCGGGCGCGGCTAGCCATGGGCCAGCGCTGCAGCAAACCGCAGACTTTTTCGTATTCAGGACTCCAATCAGAGGAACCAGCCTTCAGATCAACAAGGTTCATCCCCAGAGGGAGAATGATACCGAGCAAGGGCAATCCGACTGCGGTGGATGCAAACAGGGGCTAAATCGATCAGGAGGTTGTGGGGTCCACGATTTGCTTCCTCCTCCCCCATGAATAGATGGTGAACTATCCCTCAACCCTCAGAACCTTTCCCCTTTCTGTGGGGTTGTTTTGTGGGTGCTTTGGATCCTTCATCAACCAACACCTTGACCCAGAACAAGATGTGAAGAAGAAGACGGAGGTCAGAGTTTTGCTTGCCTGTTCCGTTCGAATACTCATGGTCATGCTTTTCTTTCTGCACACCAAGAGACGGTGAGCCCCAGGACGTGAACAGACGGCAAGCCCTTCTTCAAGAGGTCGAGCAGGCTCGCTTCAGAAGCGGCGATCCTTCGGGTACCGTCCCACGCCGTAGCATTCACCTCACGCTTTGGTCTCTCGCCTCACAATGACATCCGACAGATGGCTCCCGATCCTCAACAAACAAACGCCATCCAGTTCCTCTTCAAGAAGTCCGCCCTCTGTCAGATGGAGAGCCATCAGCATTTCTCAGGGACTCGATCAGCGCCCGAGGGTCATCCACTCTTGACTTAAAGGATGCTTACTACTCTTCCCTCTCCGATACATCCGCGTCACACAGGAAGTTGGATCGTTCCTTATCGACCAGCTTGTTCTATCAGTTTCCAGTGCCTCCCGTTTCGGATTGGTCGACAAGTGTCCCGCACATTCCAACCATGATTAGTGGAGAGATTGTAGCCAGAGTTCTCCTCCTCCTCGGGCGGATAATGGTCCACTTCGCCTTCAGTCTACCTGGACGACTGGGCTCTTGTCGTGCGCCTTCGCAGGGAACAAACTTCACACTACTCCTCGCGGAGCAGTGACTTTTTAAGGAAGGGGCACGCTGATCTTGCAAAGCAAGCGGTGTGATCGGTTAGACACTATGGAAGTTCAACCACATACCCAACTTTTTTGGGGGGGTGCGCTGTGATCTGAAAACAGTAACAAAACCCTTTAGATTTCAGGTTTATTGCGGTGCCGATGCTCATAGACTAATGCCTACTTTTCCATTTTCCAACACCCTGTTTCGCTAAGTGCATCAAAGGAATGTGTATGTGTTACCTGGAAAGTTAGGCATTCGTCTCCTTGTGCATCTGCACCCACATAAACCTGAAATCTGAAGGTTGATAGTGTTTTGGGGTTAACGAGAATCAAAAGTTAAGAAATCATTTTTTGAAAACATGGTCTCTGAAGTAATTGAAATCCCATTAAAAGTATCCCAGAGTCCTTTAAGTGAATCATCTGCTGCTCAAACAAGATCTGTGTGCAGAAACTGTTGAACTTTACTCTTAATTGGTATTATGGAATTGAACTCTTATTTATGCTACAAATGGGATTGCTTTTCACTAGATTTGAACTGCAGATGAGGTGACCCTACCAAAATGTTTCACAGTGAAAAATTTTAATAGGGGTGGCCTCTGACTTGCTGGTTTGTTCTCCACTATAGTTGCGGGCTTTCCCTTCAGGTCTTTATACCGCGCCTAGGTGTGTTAGGTCTAAAGATAATACCTGGTTAAGGAGAAATAATGGCCATGTGCTAATTCCCCAGGTACTAGGCTTTTGGCCTATCACCATAGGGTTAGGGGTGAGTAGGCCCGTAGCCAGTACCATGGGGAAAATATTGTTCCCTTTTCCCCCGATATCAAAAAAGTATTTGTTTTATTAACCTCGCACCGTGCTCTGGACGAGGTTATGAAGTGCACTTGTAATTGAATCAGCCAATGAAATATCAGCCTTATGTTCATGAATATTCATGAGGTGTAATATAGAAATAGTCCTTTTCCTCCCTTTTACATCATTAGAAAAGTGGTTTGCCTACAAAGCATCTTTTTAGAAGAGTGTTTCCTACATGCATTTTTAAAAGTATTTTCCTACCTTCACCTGTGAGCACTTTGCACAATCCTTGACGTCAAGGACACAAGAGTTACATCCCTGCATCATTGTATGACTCCAGGCTAGTCTTATTGTACCTTTGGTGCTTGTGATTCTGCCTTTTAGAGAGTCAAAAACCAATTATACCATCGGGATCCATTGAGATGTATTATTACTGTAACCAACAAAGTGGTCAATAAATTTGAGCTTCACAGTTATAGCTCCCAAGCCGGCCAGTGTTAGCTACAATTTGTTCTGTTACACCACTGCACGAGCGATCAGAGATAATGAAAACCCTAGTAGGTGGTCTTACTTCCAGCAAGGCCTGAGGCTCAAGTCTTATATATAGAATAAATGTGGTATGGCTGATACAGTTGTGACAAAAACTATAAACAATTTTCTTGCTATTTAATTTTTCACTTTATTAAGCCTGTTAATAGCAATGCATCCACGACCGTGTGTATTTTGTTTGTTAAGATTTTTGTGGCTGTTTAACAGCTATAATTTTCTTCAAAATGATATCACCATCACTTTCTCTCTGTCAATTTTAGTGTGTTCTGGTATGTCAATGAAACATTTCCGCACAGGATTTTTGTTTTAAATGGATTTTCTTCCTTGCTGTTTTTTCATTCAAGAGGGACCAGACTCAGAAAATGGAAAAATTTTCGACTCTGCTTGCCCCTTTCTTCAAGGGGGGAAAATGTTACTACTACAGGGAAAAATTTAAAATCGATTCAAATTGTGTTTTAATGTACACTAACATGTTCGTCTCCTTATAAGGATTAGAAAAAAAGTATATATTTGCCTAAGTTTCCGACCTTTACGTTAAAGTGGTATAGCCCCACAATAAGCTTGTGTTGTTTTCTAACTATTAAAGGTGCAACTAGAAATTCCAAATAACAGGTGTCCCCGAAAAATAATGAAAATTCTGATTTTTGCGAAAATCTGAAAAATATAAAATTGTTTCTATCAAAAATATCCCCACCTGAAAATGATTAGCTGAGACTATTTCTTTTGGTACCAAATTGTGAAAAATCTAATTTCGTATAGGGCAAATACGAAATTCAGCCTAAATGTTTTCTATTGAAATATAAGCCATATACAAATCACCTTTTGTTTTCCATTTATTTTAAGGATTTCTGTGCCAAATAAATCGGTATGGAATTCTATTGCATGTCTATCTATATGAAATCACTACATATCACAGAACATGTGGAATGCCTTTGAAATCTCTCGTTGCACCTTTAAGCTAAGAATTCTCAAAAGCTTTGGGACCAACTTCTCTTTAGCCGAAGAGATAATTCAATCTAAAATGTTTGCAGACTAATCTCAATGAATTAGGTTTGGCCATCTGGGTTAGGACCCTGGTTCCCACTTAGGTTTTTACCTTGAAGTCCACTGGACCCCATAATTTACAAAGTTCATAAGTAGCTGGTCCAGTGGAATTTTTTGTGGTCCCCCGAGACCAGCCCCTTCCAAATGTTTTTTTTATGTAGTACTAACAATCAAGGACTTATCAGTTTCCAAATACTTGGTGTGTAAGATTTTTTCCCCCCCCCCCTGAATTTCTATTGTGTTATTTGGTCAAAATTTTGAGGTATCATGTTCCCTTATTTCAAGTTAACAAGAAAGTTGGGTTTTCTGTCAGACAATACAAAGAGTATTTTTAGCCATTGTAATATTGTGATTTGGTTTTTCCCTTCCCACATAGAATCTTGCTTTCGCAGAAACAATGTCTTAATTTTGCATTTGAGGTTTGAACAAGTTTCGAAAAAATTTGCCTTTCAGGAGGCTTATAATTATGGGGTCCAGTGCCTCATTTTGTTACTCAATCTGAATTTAATCGTGTCCAGTGAACATTCCTTCTGACCCTGTCAGCTGACACCATTATTACACAATGGCTATCTCACTCAGGTAGATGCACACGTGTACATTATCTCGGCACTACTATCCTCCTATCTCGGTAGATCGCACGCTGTACATGTTCCTCAGGTGTGCTATTCTCAGTAATAGCAAGCCGTAGATTTTATTATCTCAGGGTAGATAGCCAGTGTGCTATCTCAGGTAGATATATCACACTGTACATCTATCTCATGTGTGCTATCTCAGGTAAGATAGCCACTGTCCATCTATCTCATGTGTGCTATCTCCGGTAATAGTACACTATACATTGCTCTCAGGTGGTGGTCTAACATCTCAGGTAGATAGCACCTGTACATTCTATCTCAGTTGTGCTATCTCAGGTAATAGCACACTGTAAATCTATCTCAGGTGTGCTATCTCAGGTAGATAGCACACTGACCTCTATCTCAGGTGTGCTATCTCAGGTATAAACACTAGACATTTCTCTCAGGTGTGCTATCTCAGGTAGATATCACACTGTACATCTATCCTCAGGTGTGCTATCGTCAGGGAGAATAGCAACACTGTACTCTATCTCACAGGTGTGCTATCTCACATGGCAGATAGCACACTGTACAATCGTATCTCGGTGTGTATCTCAGTAATAGTCACACTTGTCCATCTATTCAGGGTGTGGCGATCTCAGGTGTGCTATCTCAGGTAGATAGCACACTCTACCTTTCTCCCTCAAGGTGTGCGATTCAGGTAGATAGCACACGTACACCATCGCAGGTGTGTTTATCTCAGGTAGAAATAGCACACGGTACATCTTCTCAGGTGTGCTATCTCAGGTAGATAGCACACTGTACATCTATCTCAGGTGTGCTATCTCAAGGTAGGATAGCACCTGTAACAATCGATCTCAGGTGTTTATCTCAGGTAGTAGCACACTGTATCATCTATCTCAGGTGTGCTATCTCAGGTAGATAGCAACACTGTACAGCTATCTCAGTAGTGCTAATCTCAGGGAGATAGCGACACTGTATATCTAAATGCACATTTTTAGATTACTCTGTAAGCACTTGGCTGGTATTCACAAAAGCGGGTAACTTTATCCAGGGTCAACAGGTTTAACCCACGATCATGTTACATTCATGTTATCGCTCTATGGGCTATTAAAACCCAGGGTTAAAATTTAACAACTAGGGTTAAAGTTAACCCACTTTGTGAATACCGGCCATTGGGTTTTGCCACAGGAAGAGTAAAACGAAACCTTAGGGAGGTATGAATGTCATCAAGCATTATGTTCTCTAATATTCCATTTATCTTCCTTGATTCAGTGCGTCCATAACAGATTATTTTGGCGTGTGCATTTTTTGCACTGCCTTTATTGCGCGCTTGGTATGCCGGCGATTTGAATCAACCCCGCGTTCTAGTGCTGCACTACTGCTACTACTGCATAACACACTGATGTCACCGACTCAGGGTAAAGCACTATCAAACGTAACACCTATAGAGAAATGCAACGTTCAATGTCCTAATTTTGGCTGATTTTAATTACCCCCCTCAGAGCATTACGAATGACCCAAAGAAAGCTATTTCCTTGATGAATTGTGTTGTGTGTGTTGTGTGTGTGTGACTGATTCTGTTCATATTGGGTCCCAAACTTTTCATGCAATGTGATGGCCTCAGTACCACAGATGACTAGCATGAAACTTGAATTTTATTTGGTAGATGACCCTCCCATAAGAGGTTCTACATTGAGTTCAATGGCGAATGACCTTTAACCCTCCTTTTTAGTCATGGGTCAATATTACAATTGCTCTTGCTGATGATTTTTACAGGCACACAAAACCCCAAAGATAAAATAGCATACTAATAAACACCTTGCTTTGCTGCTGTCCAACCCCCTATTGAGAAGCATGCTTGGATTGTCCTTTTCTGTTTCTGGCTGAAACACTGAATCACAAACAATCGTTGTTATCAGATAACTTTCTTTGGCTAATTCTAATCAGGTTGGTGTCAATTGGTAGCATTCTAAATACGTAACGCTTAAATATTTTTTATCAATTTTTTCTGCAAGTCCGTATGTCTCTTGAACTACAATCTTCTACACATGATAGTGAGATAAAATTGGATAATTTAAGCCCAAAATAAAAAAAATAAAAAATTGTTGCAAAAATATTGGCGAGACGCAGTCGACCCCAATATTTTAAAACTCTGCGAGACCAATTAATATAAATCATCCAATTTTAATCATCATGTTTTGGGATCCGATATTTTCTTCCCACACTTGGAACTCCCCAAAACATGTAATGTTTTAATCCTTCATGTGAGGTTTTTCCATGCGGTACAACCAGTATCAAAACCGTTATATAGGTGGGTTGATTACATATTTTCACAAATGTCTGGTTTATTTATTACAAATTATTAAAAAGGACGTTAAAAATGAAGACACCCAGTATTTGTAGGCTAACTTTTAAGTTCTACAACTCCATCAACATAATTTTTTATTACATGAATGCATACACTCGTACTCATTGATATTAAAAAACCACAAAGGTCACAGACCATCAAACAGGGTGATCTCGTGGGAATCATGCTACTGCGTGCGTTTGGCTTGTGATTAAGCAAGCATTTCGTCGTCTGCTGAATTAATGTCACAGGCGACATAATTAGAAAAATATCATTCTCTTTACCCATAATGATGCCTGATTTGGGCTTCTCCTTTTCAAGGTGAGAGATAATTATATAAAGCTTACAACAACCATGCAAAAATATCAGTTTGAACAATCTATGAGGTGTCACTCTTTTTCAATGTGCCATTGCCTCTTTACGATGAGAATAAGGTATATTTTTGAGTGATGTCTCTCCTACTACTTCAAATTGAACCTGGCAACATACCATTAATTTTAACACTGCAGGGGGGACATGGCGTCAGTTTGCTTTTGAGAGATCAATTGTAGTTTCTAAATTTTTCTAATTCTCCCACTATTCAGGATATTTTACTTCTTATTTTGGTGAAATCTGACATTGTTTTTTCGTTCAAATGTTATGGTTTATTGGAGTGTACAAGCACATAACAGAGAAAGAAACGATTTTCTTATTGTTCGTATTGTTTTCAATCGCTACTTTACTACTTTGTTTTTTCATTGTTTTTTCAGCATTAATATTTAAGAGAATTACAAAAAGATTTAATTTTGGGGTAAAAAATTGTTTTTATGTTTTTTCTTCTTTTGGGGTTTTTTATTTAAAACAAATAGTATTATTAATAGAATGGATAAATTTAGAATTAAAAAACAAATGGCAATAAGTAAATTTAATAATGATCTTAACAATTAAATGCTTCTTGACCTTTATTTGGCCTATATCTTTTTTTGCCAGTTTTTGAAGGTTTGCAATTTTCCCCCCCCACTTATCTCAAAATGGTTTGACCTATGACTTCAAATTTGGAAAAAAACTAGTTTAGTGTACATACGATGATCCTAATGAGAGGTTTTGTAATAAAAACCCTTTAGTTTTGGAGTTACATTGAATGTTTGGTATGCCACCACCAGCAAAAAAGGCGAAGAAGTTTGAGTGGTGCCTGGCAACATGAATATACTTTGGTACGCTCTCATAGGATCACAGATCCTGGCATAGTAATTGTTTAAGGAAAAACTAATGGTTTCAAATAACTTTCTATTTTTGAGATAAATGGGGGGGGGGAAATTGTCGTTTTATGCGTTTCTGATTTTCTTGGTGGCCATACCCTTTGACCCCTTCTAATTAGCATACTGGATGTCGATATTATCCGAGACAAATTATTTGAAAAGGCTCATCATCGAACATTTTTGGTATATCACTTGCTTGTATATCAAAGCAACTATGTGCTGTGATTTCAATAAACATAATATTGTATGAAAATGATTCCAATGTCCCCTTAAAAGAATGGTATTTGGCGGGTTAAATTTGGACATTACGAGAGCACCACTTAAAAAAATCTTTTATTCCCTAATTATACACCTGGATGCTTAACGAGGTCATTAGGTTCAGAAAACTTGATGTTGAAAATGTCTGTTGGGGAGGGTACTGGACAAGGGATTTCTAAAAGTCCAAAATAGTGACCTATATGCTATCAAATTGTTGTGGTGTTGAGAGCTCTGCTCATTGAGGTGGTCGAGCGCCCCCTTGCGGCCCATCTGTTCCTCGAAATGAATCTTCAACTTGGGAGAATAGTTTTTGTAACATTGATGGCGTTTATTTTGAGTTTAGTGGATAGACTTCTCTGCAAATAAATTATACCACTTGTTTCTTCTTATCAAACAGCAAGTTGCTTGACCTTTATCTACCTCTTGATTTAGTTCCCCAGGCAAGACCCCCGCACGTATGAATTAGCTTAAAGATGCGTGTTTCCTATCGACGTCTTTGGACACCCTGATTTACCCGGAAGTAGTAGCGATTTTGATATCAGATGAAAGACCCTATTTTTCTCTTGTCGTCCTGAAAATTTGAGCCTCAAATCCATTTCATTCCCAAGATAGAAACAAAAAAATGCGTTTAGTGGTTAACCCTCAATATTAGAACAGTATTGAATAGGGCTTTGCAACCCTCATTATTGCTTCTAACCATCAAAACCGCAAGTTGGTTTCCCACTGTGTACTTGTGGTGTTTATGTGCAAGTGCCATGCTTCTCATATCTAGTAGAGAACACAATACACATAATCGGAACAAGCCCTTTAAAGGGACATAATGGCATGAAAAAAAATTGACCCTTACTGCAATCACTTTCATATCTAAATTCTACGAGTTTGAAAACAATTGGATTTTTACATTCTGTAAAATATTAAAAACAGGAAGATGTTTCCGGGGGAGGTGGCAGTTAGTGGTCAATTTCTGGATAGAAAAGAAAGGGTTTCACATCCCTGACAGAATTTACAGTGTATCTAGCCATGTTTTCGACACAATTCACCAGCATTCAGACGGGATTCAGGCATTGTACTTTAGGTAGTAAGATATTGATATTGATCTGGGCAAGTGAAAGATGGATTTGCCGGGATTAGCACATCTACAATAGTACATGGCTGTGAGCTGATGGACAACATGCTTTTCAAGTTGGTAAATGCTGGTAGTATTGTCAGCATCCTTGTTCCAGAAATTCCCCCCTGCCCACCGGAACTCTTCCTGTTTTTACTGTTTTTTCAGAAATTGTTTTCACTCGGTGAAGTGATTTCAGTAATGACCTTTTTTCCTTTGTCAATTTTTTTTCATGCCATATAAATCCCTTTTAAACATTTTGACCATGTGTTCCTGTCCGTATGTGTTTCCCAGGTTCTATCACAACCTACCCATCATACATCATAATTTTCGTGTCAAAACAGTATTTAAGTAGATGATAGCTAATGAATTTTAAGTGAGTGATCTGATTTTGTTTTCAGTGAATGCAATAAAGTTCAAGTTTGATCAATTCCATTATGGGCAATTGAATTCCTTTTTCGAATGTAACTTAATCTAATTCCATACATAAGCTATTAATATAAGCATATTATATATCAAAGCTTTATTCATCAATGCTCAAGTTCGGTTTTGGGAAATTTGATTTCCGTTTTTTTCAGTGTCTGTTGTAGTATTGCATTTAGTATGTGCTTATGTTGAGCACTTCTAGTTTGCAATCCAGCACAATGTCCCGGTTGCTTGGACATATTTAGTATGTGCATATTAGTTTCCTGGCTTAAAGACACTAACTGATCCATCCGAAAGTCAAAAATTGAAATTTTGCAGGAACACGCTTAAAGTGAAATGATAGTTTGGTAGAAATCTCAAGTTAGCCCCCCCTAACTGGAAATTGAGAGGAAGGAGAAAACATTTGCGTTAAAAATATGAGTCTCCATTCAATGACGTGTTATAGTAATTCTGTAATGGAGAAAAGGGTGTTCAATGATTTCATCTGATGTGTCCTTTATGAGGTTGCTGCTTTTGGTCTTAGCACTCGTAGGGTATTTAGATATTTGTACTTGTTACAGACATGTAGAACTCGATTTTTGAGTTTTTTTTGATTTTCTGATTCTGATAAAGTCACTGATAGTGCCCTTAATGTTGACATTTCTGTTTGCAATCAGCACAATTCCATTTGTTGTAACCTTATTGAATGAGATTGTGCAGATTCAACAGTTTCTAGGTTTTGCATGCCAGCACAGCTTCTGGCAAAAGATAATCGCTAATATTTGGTTTTAAGCAAGAGCAATGTCTTCTCACTGTTATATTTTTTGTCTTAAGGCAAGACCAAGAAATCAAATATTGCTGTATGTTGTAATTCCGGTCATTTTTTGGTATAAGTTTATTTTAGTTAAAGTTTTGGAATTTTTTATCTCTTGCCCAAACGCTTGGGCTAACTAATTGCAGCAAATCTTATTCAGAAGAACCACTGGCTCAAGGATCATATGTCGTGAACTCTCATTGATGTGAGAGGTGGGTTTTTTATTTGCATTGTCAAGTCAAAAACAGGATTTGCCATCACAGTCTGGTCGGCTTTGGGTTTTTTGGTTTGTATTCCGGGGGTGTGAGTGGGCCTGATTCAATTACCCCAGTCCCAGCCATTTCAGTAATGTCTCCCTTGAGTGGTAGTCACTGCGATGGGATGGTTGAGTGTGACTTTGAAGGGCTTTCACCATAATGGGGTCCAGGGGTCTGGGTGCATGTTTGGAGGCGAATTGACCTGTTTTCTAGTCAAAATTTTACTAGAAAACTGTGTAAGATCATATTTTACTTGAGTAAAATATGATCTTGGGCGGTTTTAGTAAAAAAGATCTTATGATGCGTTTTTCCTAGCAAATTTTGACTAGAAACAGTGTAATCTTGAGCCCCAGAATCTTGTCAAATATGGACTATATTCCTGTCTGGCCAATTTTACTATTTGACTAGAAAACAGTTTAAAATCATATTGAACTAGGCATTTTTAAGAGTGTGAGTTTTAAGCAAAGAGCAAAGATAGATTGTGTGTGTGTGTGTGTGTGTGTGTGTTTGGTGACTATAAATATGCATATTCAGGGCTGTCCCCAGAGGGGGGGTTTGAGTGTGTGACTGACACCCCCTTTACAAAATTCTGCTGGCAAAATGTTGACTTGTCGGCGGATGGGTATTAATTTCTGCAAATTTTGAGGGGCATGATTATGGAGCCCCACTCCCCTATTTGTTGTTTGTTGTTGTGCAGAACCGATGATTGGAAGGCGTCGGGTGCTGGGGTCGGAGCAGCCCCAAACCCCCCTCTTGGCAACGCGACTCAACAGCCCCCCCATTCAAAATGGTCTGGGGACACGCCCCTGTGCATATTTTCTATAATTTCACCAATAATGCAGTGCACACAGATACACCTCTCACATTTATTAGAGTGAATAAAATCCAAATAATCAAAGAGGTCTCTTTTTATTAATATCAATCACACCTACCGAGCGTGTCGCTTGGAGTGTGAATGTGTCGTCATGTTTTCTGATTACATCAAGCAATGCAAACTCACCGACTGCTCTGATATGGTGTCAAGATCAATGATTGTGACCATGGCAACTGGTATTAAAGATTTCATCATGATGTGATTCATTTATGTCCAGTATTAGGTCCTGCCATAATGTTTGCCTTTTTTCTCCCTACACTGTCAATCTCTCTGTCACTTGATTACATTTTGAAGAGTTTCAGTAAATGCATCTTCAGTAGAAAGTGAATATTTGATTATTGTGGAGATGTTTGTTAATTTACCTTGGTATTGTTTACATGCACGTGTCTGTAATAGTTATTTAATTGTGTATAATAATATGTATGTCATAGTTGTTTTTACATAAGATTTTTATTATTTTTTTGTATTATTGGTATAGTTACTCTTTCTATTTAAGTGCCTATAGCCCGGCATTAGGTGCTATAATCAAGATTTTTATTATGATCATTGAACATGATATTAATTGTTTTTTGATAATGAAAAATCCTGTTACAAAGTTCTATGGATCACTTTTTTTTTTCACTTATGATTTATCAAATTATTTTTGCAAAATACCGTTGAACAATTTTGCTCTGATAAATCTTGGTTTCTACTACTTTTTATGGAAAATGTGCTCAGAGTGCATGGGATAGTGGTTAGGTTGTTTGAATCTGCAAAATCTTGGTGGGGTCCTTTTCGGAAATAGAAGCAGAAGTCATCTTGAAGAATGTTAACAATGTCATATCATTCATACATTTGTAAAGCAAAGCAGACATTTCACTATCAATTATATGCAAAGATTATATCATCTGCTATAAATTCTGCATGGAAAAAAGATAACCTTGCATCTTGATTGAAATAATTGTACCGTGTTTTATCATTCAGTAGACATGAATGCTGTAATTTCATTGGTTGATAGTCCTCTAAGATATTTCTGCATTACTCGTCTCTCCTGAGTAATACAAGTAATATATCCCATATCATACAGCGCTTTATCAGTATGTCGCGCGCACGCTCAGTTTACATGGAGAGACATGGCCTGAGCGTAATCTAGTATCTGTGTAAGCACCATACGATATGGTGCTATACTGCAAGCGTGCGCACACTGATTGCTAAATAATTTTCCTTCCATCAGTAGAAAGGCAGTGGCAAAAATTGAGCTATAGG
This sequence comes from Ophioderma brevispina, assembly GCA_023653785.1. Taxonomy (NCBI): domain Eukaryota; kingdom Metazoa; phylum Echinodermata; class Ophiuroidea; order Amphilepidida; family Ophiodermatidae; genus Ophioderma; species Ophioderma brevispina. Next base: position 58,674 of record JAMKCH010022818.1, read on the forward strand.
CCTTTTGTTTGTTTGCTCGTATCCACAAGTCATTGGTAATGGCTTTGTGGTGGTGTCAGGATTTGTTTAGCTAGTGTGCTGATCCGGGGCCGCGTGTATCCATGATACGGACGCTCCTAACATGGCCCGCTATTTGAGGCTGGGGCGGATTGGGAACAGTCAGGGGTTTACACCCTACTCTTATTCGACACTGAAACCTGCGCGTGTACATGTTAAAGAAGTTGTGACTCTCTGACACGGGACGCGACGACTTAACCTCCGCGCCGAATGACGGGATGCTTTTCATGATCCATTTGCCCAATCCAAGTGACCCCATGGAGGGAGCGGATTCTGTATTGCATCAATCGCTGGTACCGATCAATCGCAAATTGATATACCTCCCCTATAATCCCAGCAGTCCACGACCCGACCGGGATTCGAACCCGCGGGAAATTTTGATGGTAGATTTGTGCGCCAGAGGCAAGCAACCCTAACCGCTCGTCCACCTCTCCCACAGGGTTTTACATGGAGAGACATGGCCTGAGCGTAATCTAAGTATCGTGTAACAACATCCATAACATATGGTGGCCCCTATAGCTGCGCCAGGCCTAAATAAGTGGAATTAAAACATGGCTCAATTAATACTAGTGTTCGTAAATTCATGGCTACTGAATGATAAATTTATTACCCCCTGTTTGTTCTCTGTAATGCATAACGAAAAATAATCGATGGTTTTGATGCCATAAACCACTCGGCCCTGCGGCCCCGTCGTTGTGGTATTGCACCAAAACCATTGTATCTTTTCGTATTGCATGAACAAACAGGGGATAACTAATAGTATGCCTGCCCTATCTTCACCTGTTGCAGGCGTGTTTGGAAAATGTGGTATTCAGTTTGGCAATTTATTAGCTTGTTACACATTAACTATGGCATGCGTGAACTCGCACATTTTTAACAAATTACCGGTAAAATGCGCTGGTGAATTGGTGATTTATTTGGTATCCTCTGAAAATGGTTAATATATGTACAGTCACTGGTGTAGAAATGTGCTCTGTATATTTAATACAATCATTGCTAACAAAATTGAGCTAGTGTTTTCTAAACCTGAGGGGAAAAATACATGTTGGAATAGATGCATTGTAGGATTGTAGAATAAATATTAAAACGTTTTGAGTGACAAATCTAGTTTTTTTTACTGACAATTATTAGAAGTTGGCTGATGGCATCTTCATTGTGAGTAAAAAAATTGAATTTGTTAAATGATCAATATAATACAGTGATACTGCAGTGGCTTGTAATATTGCAGTGAAATGGGTTACAACTTCCACTTGTTGTACTGAAATGCAAAACCACTGCAGTACTGGATCAACCTGATGTGACTCTATTGCACTTGCAATAAGACTGGTACTATCAGTTGGTGATGTACCTCTCACTGGGCAGTGCACACTACAGCAGTGCACTGCATGGTGCAGCAAATTTAACAAGCCCTTAGAGCCACTCCATAAATCACGCAGCTAGAGCCACGCCATAAATCACAGACTCTTGAATAGTACTTTCTTCCTACTCCTCCGTCAGAAAACTCATTTTTTTTCTTAATCTACCTCATGTATATAATAAAACTACAAAAATAACGAACCAAAAGGACAAAAGAAACTGATATTTGTGCACACATCTGACAGGCTGAGGCAGAAGTAAGGCCTCGTGGTTACGATGCAAGGGGTGTCAATGATGGCGGTCTGGAGGGATTACACGAAAAATGCGTAAATAAAAAATTACGGCTACGTGTCAAATTCAAGAATAACGGATGTTCTTTAGATCAAAAAGAGAGTACCCGTCAACCAAATGTACTGATGAATAATAACCGAAAATAGGCTGAAAACTGACCTATCTAACCGTCGAACAAATTGACGGCTGCTGTACGTTTCTTAACGAAAAAGGCCATCAAGGACTAGCTATCTCCGCCAACCAAATGGACGGGAAAACGCATGAAAAAGTATCTGTTCGTTAAATAGCATCTGTCACCACTGGACAGGAAGCCGCAAATCGGCAAAAGCTTAACAGCTGGAGGGTGGTCTGCATCGACAAATTGACGCTGGTAAACTTATATCGTGTTATTAAAAACCAAATAGTAAAACGATGGTCAGGACGCATTTGAGGAAAAAAAATGGATCAACTAAGTAGAAATAGCTCAAATTTTCCTGCAATATTGCTGTGAAAATACTCGGGACTACCGATCGTGTGTGGCCTATAGGCCAATAAATAGTTGTAGGCCTATGTAAATAAACGTACGTAGCCAAACAAAGTGCGTAAGATTATGACCCAACACAACGGGTACAATAACCCAAGTTTGAGCACAACAACCTATATTACGGGTTCTGGGAGAAATCTTGCAATTAAATCTCAAAGCCAAGGTCAGGACGGAATGCTCTGCGCAAAAAACTGAATCCCCGCCCAAAGATGGAGGTAACAAAAACAAGATAAAAGGAAGCCTTTCAAAAGCCCAATCGTGCACGTGAGAATCAAGGTGGGAGCCGTCGGGGCAAATTAAAGGCCAAAAAGTGAGAGTGAGGTCCCTAGGGAACGACTAGATTACCACAGGCTTTTGAAATATCAAACTTTTAAACCACCTGGACTATCAAATAAACGGGGACCATAGATAATTATTTTCAAAGCTCCAATTTTGACAAAAGGCATCTACACCTGTTGCACCTTGCACAGAAACCTGGCGTTAAAAGCAGTGAGTTTCGAGTTATGGGAAAAGCGATCGATCGATTGTAGAAGGACACGTCATAAAACTCAATAACTAAAAAAAGATTGAGAATTCGATTGACCAATCTTAAAAATCCGAAACTTACTGATTGTTGCCGCTAATTAGGTTTTTTCATTCTAGGTAACCATCGGGGATAATAACGATGTCTTTGGAGATCTACACAAAGCGAACATGGATAAAGCGATCTGATGCAGGTCGGGTTTAATGCTACCACCTTGATGATAAGGGGAACGTTGGAATTATCGGGTAACCATTTAACTTATGATGACAAAGAAAAGCTACTCCAATCGTGTAATAATTCTAAAAACTGCGGAAGTTCGCGCCAATGGAACTTTTGGAACTTCGGACTCGGACCATAAGCCGTGCACGCGCGATTCGGCATAGCCTTCGATATAACCGCCGAACCAAAATCACTGGCGTCTGAAAAAAACCCTCATGGAAGGGACCAAACGAAAACGTAACGAAACCGTTCAAGAGAGGAATATTCTCTTGCCAAAAACGTATTCGGCGAGTACGGGATCAGGCAAAGAATAGAATCGGACCACGAAATTCTAGATTCTATAGTACGATAGGACGACCTAGTCATCAATCTGGCAAGGGGCCTAGCGCGAGGGACTGGAAATTCTTTGACCAGCGAAACTAGCTGAAAGATTGACGGGGACCAGATTTGTCAAACCCAGAGAGGTATTAAATGGTGCCGAAATATGGACAATAACTTGGTGATCTTGGTTTGGGGAACAAAAAACAGTAGTGGTGGAATCGATCAGAATGCCTAGGAATTTAATCCGCGGGGAGGGAATCCCAAACTGCACTTTGTTTTTGCTGGCAAAAAGCCAATGCGTTGACTGGTCATTCTGGACCAAAGCGCGATTATCGCCGCGGAATTCTAAGACTGGGACCAATAAGAACCGTCGTCATGTACATGAAAGAAATAATACCTCGCGCTGCAGTAATATACTAAGGGCCTGGTCATTTGGTAAAGTGATAGGTCAAAGCGCTATTCAGTTCCGAAAGAAGAACTGTAAAAGACATAAGTATCTATTAACGTTTATCTTTGTGAGACCAGAAAAACCCATATTTCTGGTGCAGTGGGAAAATGTCGAGTGAATGGGAACCGACTCGAGTCGATGAAAAATAATATTACTGAATCGAGAACCTGTGCAATGTGGGGTAAATCTTCATACTTAAACTTGAACTTTTTAAAAGTGATTGGGGTGGCGAAGATCCAAGACCAAACGTAATTTCTTTCCCTCGGCTACAGTTAAGATTGCAACAATATGGGGGCGAATCAACGCTAATTATACAACCGATTACGGATCAGTTTCCGAAATAGCGGATTCCACAAAACAGGATGACTTAAATTTCTAGATTGTTATTTTTTAGCGCTGAAAGGCGATGGATGAATTCGAAAGTAATTTTATAACCAAATCAATGACATCATCCAATTGACTAGCTGTCAATTCATTCTTCAAAATGATAAACAATTTTTAATTTCCTTTACGCCGGTGGGCACAGGGTGAGGAAAAATCAGAATTGGGCGAATTCCCAGTCTCGTAGGCGCTTCTGTTGCCCCCGGGGGGGGGCCCCCTTTTGGCAAGGCCCGGTATTCCTGGTAGTTGAGAGGAACGTCTGACGGCTCTGATAGACGGACAGTTGGCTCGCACGTGACCGCTGATGCCGCACTGGAAGCATACTCTGATGTCGGGGCTATATGGCGCAATGGTGGTTGAAACGGCGAAAATTGCGCCCAGGCTAAACAGGCGAAGCAAGCAAAGGGCGTGGCCTACTGCGGCACTGGATTGATTCTTGACTTCTTAGTCGCCTCGGCCTTTTTTGCTGCTGCAGCTTTCTCTGCCTTTCTGAACCGTTCTCATCAGTCCGGAGTCGTCGGCTAAGTCTTCCTGCAACGTATTCCTTTACGGTGGCCCAACCAAGAGGGGAAACGTTCAGCTCTTGATTTAGCTTCTGTCGATGTTTGATAAGCGGGAAGCTTCTTGCAAACTATTCTTGGCGGTAGCTATATCAACAGATGCCAAAGAATTTAGGGCTGAGTCAATCAGATCCGCTACTTTCTGTGAGTGTTGATGCTGCTCACGATTGCCTTCGCTTTTAAAAACGGGGAAGCAGATTCCGCCCGAGGATTGCTTCTTTGAAGCGCCTTCAACCTGATGTTGAAGTGAATGAATGGCGACCAAAATATCTTGTTTTAAGCAGGAACTGTGCGTGTCCCTCGTTCCTATTAAAGTCGAACTGTAACGGATGTGATGATGGAGCTGACTCAACAGCGATGTTTGAGCTTGAATGCTCAACCGATAGTGAACAGAAAGGGTGGAGAACCGGTCTCGCGATGCGAGAAGCTAAAAAGGAGGTTACGTAACTAGAACATATCGTCCGATAGCCGAAATTAGAAATATCACATAATGTAATGAATGCAATTTTTGATCTGTATTATACTGTGCCATCATGTATGACTTTTACACCTTGAGGAGAATGAGATAAAGGAAATGAGATGGTAGTCAGGCCAAATAGAGGTTAAGTGCTTGTCTAGTGTGCCGGTTTATTCCAGAGGTGTTTTGAACCAATCCCATAATGCATTGCATACTGTACTGTACTAAACACATGTCAGTACTGAGGGATTAACCACAAGATATTTCATGATTATGCTAACAATTAAGTATTAGCACTTAGCTCACTTAGAGCTAAAGTGAGTGTGAAAGTCAGGGGGTTATACTTTTTGTGGGATCACATGACCCTATTGCGGTAAAATTTGCCCAAACTGGTGCATTGTGGGATAGATTCCATACATCCTCTACATTTATTCCTTAGGTTTGAGAGTGATTGCACTCTGGGAGTATCACTACTCTAATGTGTTCATTGACATTGTAATCACTTCTGTCTTCAGTAGATAGCACATTTGAGGTCACTCTGGTTATTGCATGTGGATGCTCTATGTCCTTGGTTTTCTATTGATTAATTAGAGGTTAATGGTTGAATATATTTAGCTTTGAGTGCATTGATTTGTGCCAATGTACGAGAAAGTAAAACTAGGCAGACATTAACCTAATTTATAAACGTTATTTACACCACACATTTTTACAAAAAATAATCTGAATATGTCACGAAATCCAATGCAGTAATGTTTCTAATGAAAAAGTGCACACACCCACCCATACCCATAAAATGAACCACTCAACATCACACGTAAACATTTAAAGCACACCGCATACGCTCATTAAAATGCATCAGGGCATCATTTTTGTCCATTCATATTTCTTATCTCATAAAAATATTTATGAATTAGTATTTTTTTTAAAATGTGATATTTTTCCTACTTGCTCTACTATGTACACTGATTGACTATTATGGTCACATATGGATCCATTATTTCCATTGGCCCGTATTTACAAAAAACTTAGTCTTGGCTTAACTCTAAGTCCGGTCCTACTATGAACTTGATGAAGAACCTTTGAATTTTGTTTCTCAGATATATTATTTTTTACTGCTGAAAATGTGAAGTGAAAGTACAAGAAAACACCAAAGCTGAGAACATTCCTATATAAGTTGTTTACCTTTCATATTTTATTTTAAAAATTTTAAATGTCCCACATAGTAGAACTTAGTCCTGGACTAAGCGAATACGGGCCATTGTTTCTACCCCTTGGCCATTCCGAATATATTGTCGTGATCATGTTTGTGCGTCAGAAATTCTTAGGTACCAAAATTCTTGCACAATATCTCAAGAACCATGGATGCAATGGACATGAATCTTGTTTGATGGATGACCAAGGATTTACAACAAGTTGCAGGAGATTGACCTCTGACCTAATTTTAATGTCACAAGGTCAATTTTCCATTTGGACTCTCATACCTTTTCAGTCAGATCAACTAAATTTACTAGCCCCTAATCTAACCAACGAACATTTCTGATCCCGAAATTTGGCAGGGACATAAATATTCACCACAAAATTATTTATTATACTACTCAGTACTTGTTTTAGTGAGACATCCTTACAAACACTTATCATCAAATGGAATCTTATAATTTTCTAGCACTGTTATAGGTAGTGAATAAACAATATCATGAGATGATTGAATAATGAATACTTGCACTTTTAGTGATAAATACACACCCTGTATGCAAACATAATGGTTGTGCATGGTTGCTAATATCAGGGAATCTAGAAATTAGTCATATTATTTTGGCTAAGGTACATTGTTTGCATCACAAACATCGCCTTGTCGCAACTGTTAAGTAACTCATAGTCAGAGTTTTTGATTTGTCTAAAATTTCAGAGGTATGCATTTTCAGAACCATTTTTGTTTGCAATCTGCATGAAAAAATGCATTCAAATAGTATAGCCAGTCATCTTAGGTGTGGGGGGGGGGGGGGGTTAAGGGTTGTTTCAGACCTGTGAAGTCTCTTGAAACCACTGACTTAAAGGGGCATTTCCTGATCCACAGCCTCGTCCCCCCAACTTTCCTCAAAAAGTTGAGATTTTTATATCATCCAACCTTTATCCTTAAGGTCCGTTCAGACTTCTGCTGCACTGCAAACTGCATGTGGGTTTGCATTGCCTGGATAGCAGTCTCTGGTGCGTGGGGTAAAGGAAGATAGACCTCATGTATTCCTTGCATGTCATAAGAGGCAACTAAAGGTATGATTAGTTAAACGAGAGCCTGGAATTGAACTGTTTTGCAGTCCAACATGATGTGTTGTTACGGTTACTTTTGAATCAAGTGCGGCACTTTTTCTTGCCCTTAATCCCCCCCCCCCCCCCGGTCAGAAAAAATGATGAGGATTTTTTTTTGCATAAATCAGTGTTTTAGGGCAAATATCATCATTTGGGGGCCAAAATTGGTAAAATCTAAAACTTTGTGATGTTTTCCCCCCAAAAAATTTTACTTTTGGCCCAAATTTCCAATTTTCCCCCCCCCCCCCCTTTGGCCCTCCCAGAAAAGAAGATCACTGTTGTGAATTTGTCTTAGTCCACTTAACATTACTTATACTAATACCTGTCAACTACAAGGACCCCTGCACAGATATTTGGTGGTGAGGCCTTATAGTTTTCTTGCAAATGAGTCAAAGGGTCAATTAGGGGTCATTCAAGATTACATGGGATTCCACATGGCCTTGTTCAAATTTGCTTACTTTAGGTAATAACATTTCTAGAGCGTATATGTAATTTGAAAGCCAATCAACAACTGATTTAGAAAGGCACCATCCCAGATATTAAAAGTTCAAATGAAAAGTGTTAAGGCCAATTGATATCGACCCTAAAAAACCACCCTGTACAACTGTCAGAAATATCTGTATTACAGAAATAGCCTACTCTGGCTTATTTTATCCAAGCAATATGGATTTGTTCATAAGCAGAAATTAGTTTAGGCTAATTTAGTGTGATTAAGACTGCACCCACCCAAATGCCTACACCAAATAACAGGCATTGGCGTTACCATGCGCGCGCCCCCTAATTTTTTCCAGAGCCAAAGGGCGGCTTTGCGCCTTGGCCTTGTAGAGGTAGAAAAATGCCTTTTGCCGCACAGGGCGCCGGTCGCCCTGATATCTGGGAAATGACCTTTGTTGGCGCCCTGCCGGTTTTTAAATAATCCTGAAGCGCAGGTGTGGTACTCTTCTTTGATGATGTTGTTTGGTGCTCTGGTGCTTTTAAAAAAAAAAATGGTGCGCCCCCCCCCCCCTATCAAATTTCGGACCAAGGTGATAAAAAAACTGAGTGTACCTGGTGAGCGATAAGCGAGCTCGGAAAATTTAAAATGCTGTAACAGGGACTGGCGCCCCCATGAGAATCCTGATTCCGTTCCTGATCAGAGAGCCGCTGGTCCCCTGTGTTGCATCCCCCTTGCCCCTCATGTGGATTAGTGATTCGCACACGTGCCAATTTTACAGTTGTGAAAACAACATAATATATGATCCCCCCTCCCCGGAAAAAAATCTATGTGCCCCCTTTATACCCTGCCAAAAAAAAGCGGTACACCCAATCTTCTTAATCAGGCACATATGTTTAATATCAGAACTGTTTGGACCCTATCTGAATCGCCTTCTTAAAGTTCGTTTATTTCGGAACAAATAAATGTTCAGGAATTTTGCCTGCGTTCACCACAGCCGAGGTGAATTTCAATCAAATGAGTTGCTCTTGCTTTGGTTTGATGTAGTTGGCTTTTGGTGTGTTCACCAACATAATGATTCAATCAAGTAATTTGCCTGTTGCTTGGGGTTCAAAAGGATAAGTTATTTGATATTTTAAGTTATTTTATTTTCTGTGTCGTTTATTTGTTACATTCAGTATATTTTTATCAGTATGCACTGAAAATTGTTACCGGCCCAGGAGAGTGTGTACTGTTTAAAAGTTACCAAACAGAAATAAGAGTTACCCGCTCTGGCGATTGCATGCAGGCATGTGTTATGTACAGGCGTGGGACTTTCCGTAACCTGACCCATATGAAATAATTTTTTCGGACACTCTTATAAATTCGGTAACACTTCACGGAATAAAGCGGCTTTATTTGTGAAGTTTCCGAAGTCATGTGTGT
>JAMKCH010022819.1:0-20272 GCA_023653785.1 Ophioderma brevispina
CATTAATTTTAGACACTTACAATCACCATCACCAATTGTCATAGTAGAGAACTGCACCCTTAAATTAGTGCCCATCAAGCAAGAGGCCTTGGCACGTTCTGTATTAATCACATCTTTTACTATACAACTAATTAAGGGACAAGGCAGCGAATTGCTGATCCAAAACATTGAAAAATCATCAAAATTCATATTTTTGTACTTTTGTTACTGCTGGATATCGAACATGATCTGAAGTGGTTGGCTTGAATCCTGTATTAAAGACAAGGCAATAACTTTTTATCTGATTCGTAATTTCTTACGTGCATATCAAAATTCCCGACTTGATACGCAAAAAAGCTTTGCTCCTCTGTGAATGATTCGCAATTTTAAGCTGATGATTGTGCACCATATCATTATATGTTGACGCTCAACGCAAACATTATTGATCTTATTTATTCTCTCCTATTACTGGTGTAAACCACATCAGGCTGGTAAGTCGTAGATTTTGAGATGCCTTTGCTGTATGTCTTTGCGGGAGACGGTATGCATATGACAAATATCCTCAATACTTCATTTTTCACTCTTTGGTGTTATGTTTCTACATTGAAGCAGTTAGATGGAATTGTACACATTATCTCCTAATTTTATAAGTTAAAACCACCTATATTTTCATCATTTTTTTAATCTCTTGCACTTTAAAAAAAAAAAGAAAAAAAAAAACAAATTTTATCGCTGCGTAATCCTTAAGATACTTTCAAAATATGAGATTGTGGGATTCACAAGTTTTCAAAACTGCCCACAAGTGGGCGCTACATATATCAATTACCCATTGACTTGACGACGCTACACTCAGGACTTAAATGTGGCAACAAGAGATTTCAAGTGATTATGAATTTCTGTGATATTTAGAGATTTCATATAGATTAGACTCTCAATAGATTCCCTACCTTTTATTGAGCTGCAGAAATACCTTAAAATGAAAAAAAGGCTGATTTGTATATCTTATATTTCAATAGAAAACATAGGTTGATTTTGTATTTGGCTCCTATAACGAAATTAGAAATTTCACAATTTTTGTACCAAAGAAACGTTCTCAGGCTTAATCCTTCTCACATGGGGATCTTTTTGATAGAACTTTAGATCAATGGCAAAATCGAATTTCAGCTTTTTTTCGGGACCTCTGTTATTGGAAATCTCTCGCTGCATCTTTAATGCATTTTTCTCATCAGTGTAAGTATTCTGTAGTATTTGGTATGGTTAGAGTTATCTATGCGTGCTAATATGCCCATATCTACAGAATTACTACTGCATACCGATTGTGTCTCACACTTAGCTTGCAGCTAGGAGTGTAAACTTGGTACTCATAGATTGACCTGAACTCCGTCGCATGTTTACTTACAGCATATAATGGCACATTGTTTTGAAGAGGGCCCCCAATTTTTCAAAATTTTGAGATTTTTACACGTAACTGGCTAGTAAACTAACCTTGAATGTTAAGCTTCGAAATGTCGTGTCCGCAAAAAGGGATTTTGGAATTAAATAATTAAGATTGGAGTCTCCGATAATAATTCAACGGCTGCGAGAAACAGCTTTCCAATATGAAATAGTGGGCCAGGAAATAGTGCCATGTACGTGTCTACGCTCATCCATTAATGTTGTATGGTTCAGGCAAGTCAAGTTAGAGGTCAATTTTCTTGAGGTGCACTATTTCATCATGGAGCAGACATAAATTTTTTCTTAGCATTTCCAGCTCGCCCGGTTAGAATCTGGGATCCCAATTCTAATTACAAAATTTGTTTATTTATGATAAATATGGGCATTTTTTAGCATTCTCGTCGCATGTGGAGTTTCCTAGACAATTAACATCATAACTGTGCAAAGATATCAATTTTGAAATTGGGGGCGCTCTTCAAAAATGTTGCTTAGTGCTTCAAGGCATTTACATTTTACATAATGTCTGTTATTTATATGTGAGTAACTGTATCAAGTCTACACACTTACTGGTTTATGCAGCCTGCCACTCAAATACAAGGAATCCCAGTGTATTAAATAGAAGTAATTTGGGGTACAACCAGAAGTGCCCATCGCTTTCCTAGCTGATTGCATCAGAATGGGTAAAAAATAAAACAAGTATTATAAACAAATAAGGATGCAATAACGCCAATTGTAGAAGGTCGATACACTGCCACAAATTTCTAAGTCTCATAGTCTCTCACAGCATTTCAAAATTGACAGTTTTCTAATGCTATACCATGACAGTGAAAAATTTGGACAAGGTCACAGTTAAGTCTTTCATCATCTGATCGTAATTCCCTGATAATGAGCAGATTCGGTAACCAAAAAAAAGATAGCTGATGATTGGTTAATCTATTCCATGTTACCTCGTACGTATCGGAGTCGGGATTGGTCAATACGTGTCACGTGACCATGTATAAACAACCGTTTTGAATGGCTGACCGTGAAATGCCGAAAGTGGTAAAACTCATTCAATTTCAGACTGAATTTGATTTTCATTGATTTAATTTTTGTAAGAACCATGATACTCATCACGACCATGATACATCACCACCATGATGCATCATTTACACCATGATACAAGATCATCACCATTATAATTATATCACCATGATCCATTATCATCCACCATGATATAACCCACGATCATCACCAGAGCATCATCACCATGATACATCAACAGGAACCCATGAATACATCATCATACCATGATTCATCATATCCCATGATACATCATCCCACCATGATAACATCATCATCAAACCCCCCCCTTGATACATCAATCATCACCATGATACCCCATCATCACCACCATGATACATCATCATCACCATGATCATCATCATCAACCATGATACATCATCATCACCATGATACATCATCTCGACAGATACATCATTATCACCGATGATACATCATCCACGACCATGATACACATCACACCACCATGATACATACATCACACCATGATACCTCATCATCACCACCATGTACATCACCATCACAACCACCATATCATCCTCCTTAACCATGATACATCATCATGACCATGAATACATCATCACAACCATTATACATCATCATCACCATGATAGCTCTCACAACCTGAGACCATCATCACGACCATGATACATCATCTCATCCATGATACTCATCACAACCATGAATCATCCTCACGACCATGATACATCATCATCACCATGAACATCATCATAAACCATGATACAATCATCACCATGATTCATTTGAGGTTCACTGAGTAAACATAAACATTTGTACTAAGATTACATACGGAGTAGTTGAAGCAGTAGATTACACTATATACGTAATAACCAGATCGCTAATAGTTAAGCCGAGGTCCTCATGACCTCAGATACAAGAAGTGGTCAAAGTATCAGTGTCTGAAGAAGCTACTATTTTCTCATTTATCGTGTAAAATCTTAGAGCATATTGGATGTGAGAGCAAAAGTGCCCCATTTATTAGTGTGACCACATTTCTTGTGGCTTATTAATCTGTTTAGCTCTCATGTAAAACGATTAAAATCGAAAATTTACAGATAGTTTTTAGGGCTCAAGGGCCATTCATTCCGGTGAAGGATTTATTAAATACATTAGGCCATCCCTCTTTAAGTAACAGTTACTCACATAATCAGAAAAGTGAACTCTTAGCTGTCTTAGCAAGAGCCAATTCAAATACTAGCTTTATTTCCAAATGGACAAGACGCATAAAGTCTTGTCCATCTTTCTGATGCATAGCTATATAGAGAACAATCATTTTCTGCGCCGATTAAACTCAGGGCATTGGCCATTTAGTAGTCTATAGTGACGCCTACTGAATTCGCATGCTTACAGAAAAAGTGCAGCTCAAATTCTTTATTCCATATACCTGGTGAACTCATTATCTCAGGGATTTTCAGGACCGAGGTTCCGGGTCTTGACTCTTGACGTTTCTTCTGACCGGCGCGATAAAAATAATGAGAGTCACTTTGACCCGCGGCTTTTTGAACATAAGCATCTGCACAAGTCGTAATAAAAAAAGTAAAAAAAAGCCAAGGCTGATTTCCTTTCCAATACTCTAAATTCCCGTAGTCGCAAGTCAATTTTGATCGCGGCTCTTTGCAGCATAAAAACAAAGTTTCCAAGAATCAAGCTGAGTGGGCTTTGAAAGTCTCCCAATATCACCTCAATTTCCATATCGCAAGTCAGACGTAGCCATCACAATCTTGCCTCTGACAAAGAATCTATTACTAGGTGATCGCAATATCGGCTATTGTTTACTGGCTTGAGCTGCACAAGTACCAGGTTAAGTCTTAACATTACAATTAAATGGCGCGAGTCAATACGACTGAAATGATTCTTTTGTTGGTCTGCTTGAATGCACAGTAGGCTCGACATTGAGAAGGGGAGATCGCTATTATTGATTTTTGTTAGGGGGGGGGGGGGGGGGGGGGGGGGGGGGGGGGGTAGAGTGCATTGTGTATGTAGTATGAAGTAGTGTGAAGCATCAATCACTCCAGTATACTTTAACTCATACTCAAATCACGCGGTCACGACAATTTACATTTGTTGTATATGCAGATTCACATTCACTGTAACCTGTGACTTAGTACCCCCGCCCATGTGGTGACTCTCATGTGCATAGTCCAAGGCATTAAATTGATTTCATTAACTGCTAAGATGAACTAAGACTCTCTGGGCATGCTCATATTAGTAGCCCCGCCGGCGCCCATGCAGTGCTCTAGGCATCATTGATGCATTACAGTCGTCATAATCATCACACCCCTTGATGGCCTCTTGTGACCTCTTACTTTGCTACCCCCCGTCCTTGGGGAACCAATTAAATGAATTGGGATTTTTCTAATAACGGCTGGGCAGGGGGAGGGGGATTTTTGTTTCCCATATATGTGGTGTATGTATGTCTGTCTTATAAAAGGGATACAGAGGGTACCATTTCCTTTTCAAATACCATTTAAATTTAAAGGGTCATTCTTCATTTACAAATTAAAGGGTCATTCCTTCATTACCAATAAGGGTCATTCCTTCGTTTACCAATTAAATGGTCATTCCTTCATTTAACCAATTTGAGTCCATATCCTTCATTTACTAATTAAGGGTCATTCCGTCCATTTACCAATTCATTTTATTTACGAGTCATTCCTTCCTTAGCCAATTAAAGGTCATTCCTCATTTACCAATTAAGGGTCATTCCTTCATTACCAATTAAGGGTCATTCCTTCATTTACCTATAAAAGGGTCATTCCTTCATAAGGGTCCATTCCTCAAAGGGGTCATTCATTTATTTATAGGGTCATTCCTTCATTTCGCATTAAAGGGTCACTCTTTATTTACCATTAAAGGTCACCCTTCCATTTACCAATTAAAGGGTCATTCCTTCATTTACCACTTAACGGGTCATTCCCATATCATTCCCTTTCACCAATTCAAGGTCAAGAGGTCCATTCTTCATTTACCAATTAAAGGTCATCCCATTCAATTTACCATTAAAGGTCCATTCCTTCATTTAATAAATTAAAGGGTCAATTCCTTCATTTACCAATTAAAGGGTCATCCTTCATTACCATTAAAGGTCATTCCTTTCATTACCGCCATTACAGGGTCATTCCTTCATTCACAATACAGGGTCATTCCTCCATTTTAACAATTTACAGGCATTCCTTCATTTACAAATTAAAGGGTCATTCCTTACCTCCATCTTCCAATTAAAGGGTCATTCCTTCATTACCATTAAGTGTCTTCCTTCCGTCATTTACCAATTAAGGGTCACTCCTTTCATTTAACCATTTAAAGGGTCATTCCTATTTCCTTCATTTACCATTAAAGGGTCATTCTCATTTACCAATTAAAGGGTCCTTCCTTCATTGACCAATTAAGGGTCATTCTTCATTACCAAATAACGCGTCATTAATTTATTTCAACCAATTAAGGTAATTGTTGCTTTAAACAATTAAATGGTATTCCTTTGCCATTAAAGGTCTTCATTTACGAATTAAAGTTCCATTTCTCATTTATGAATTAAAGGGTCATTCCATCATTTACAAATTAGAGTGCCATGACTTGTTTACTAATTAAAGGCTTAATTATCAGAGTAAAGCCTGCTGTTAAGGCAATGCTTTGGCTCGTGTAAAGCTTTTGCGGTTAAAACAACGGAACAAAATTTTGCCACTTCATTTTCAATAAAAACATTTTGACCCTTCATTTTTTTCATTTTGACTCTTGACAATTTGACCTCAAGGGTTCTTTGACCTTGGGAGAAAAATGGTGAAATTACTGTTATCAGGGTCACTATAATAGGTCACTAACGTTTGTATAATCCCTTGGACATGACATCCTGTGCATATCTCTTTGCATGAATTGTGCTTACATGCAATCCAACAGCATGTCGCACTGATGGGAAGCAGGCAGACATGCCCAAAGGGATTTTGACAATACCTAAATGGCCCACCAATTAAACTTT
This sequence comes from Ophioderma brevispina, assembly GCA_023653785.1. Classification (NCBI taxonomy): domain Eukaryota; kingdom Metazoa; phylum Echinodermata; class Ophiuroidea; order Amphilepidida; family Ophiodermatidae; genus Ophioderma; species Ophioderma brevispina. The sequence goes on from JAMKCH010022819.1 coordinate 6,470, forward strand.
GGTAGTTGTGCCCACACTCATGAGGATCACACTCTGAGTTGGCTTCAGAACTGGCACAGTATTTCCCATCTACTACTGCTCTCTCACTAAATCTGGTTGAATATGACCTCAAACACAATATTCAGCAGAGTTTAATACTTCCATCCCCACTAAAAGTGACTGGCCAATTCTTGGTAAGGGTTCACACAGTGTATTATAGGGTTACATAAACATGTTCACACACCCGCCTCTCACATCTGACCAATGTATTTTAGTACACTCCGGCACCAATCCTGTCTTGTATGGCAGCGATGCCTTTGGGTCCAAGAATCCTTAGGGCAGAGTAATGATCTGGATTCTTCTGTATGTTTTTCCGATGCCATGATACTGAATCATCAACCACAAAAACAAGATCGATCATATTATCCTGAAATGACAGAAGGAAATAAATGCACAGGTTAATTGTATATTGTATACCCTGTGTGGAGGACAGTTTGCCTGTCAGTTGCACACACAACATTGTCAATCAGCATGTTGTGGACTATGGTAGGTTTTAACCTCAACTTGTCTGACTGGCACTTATCAGAATTCACAATTATTTTTGTGCCAATGAGTGCTGCTTAGGCATTCAGTGAAAAAAGGCCACTGCCGTTAAGTGCCTACTGGGCCTTAACTCCTCAGGATTGCCGGTACATGTAGGGTTGCACGACACCCCCAAATGGTCGCGACTAAGACTATTGCCGACTATCAAAATGTCAAAATTTTCACAAAGTTTAAGCGTACTTCATTTGTTCAGAATACACGTAAAACCATGCACTGTTTGTGCAGTATTCACTGTACGATTAAAGGACATTGTCGGGGACATTGTGCACACAGTTGATGAGTGCTAACACAAAAAACACTTAATTCAAGTCTTTGTTTTCAATAACAAACTTATTAAATGTTCAAAGGATCTCAGTGTAACTTACGTAAGCAAGCGAATGTTAGAAAAATGAGAAAAATACATCCTTTCATCTGATATCAAAATCATACTACTTCCGGGTAAATATGGCCCAGGGAATCTGCGTTTAGAAAACCTGATTTCCGCGCACGATTTTCGGCAATTCCGTGTTTTTCCGCGCACCAAAAAAAAATCAACATTTTCCGCACCAAATCCATGCTGAAAATGTGCCGAATATCACGCACCTAAAGGGTCCTGGTAGACAAACATATTCATGTTACATAAGTGTAAATAAATAAATCAATCAATCGATCCGTGATCCCAGCCGAGTATTCCCTACCTGACCTCTCTAAAACTGCATAAAAGACCCCAAATATGCCGCAAGAGTGTCAATCATATCAGCACAGAGACAGCTCTCTCTAGGCAATTGTTTAGCGCTTTTGTGTTCTTTCCCGATTGAGTATTTACAATAAAGCAACTACCTCACCCCCATTAATACATCCCAAGAGTCTGTATTTAGTGCTTAAAAACATACCTTTTCTCCCTCATTGTGCATGCTTAATGACTTCCGATAGTGTAGTATAGCATCCAATGAAATAATACCAAATAATCGACTATTGTGAAACAAAAGTCGTAGTCGTGACTATGGCCAATAGTCGCGACTTGCGACTGTAGTCGACTTAGTCGTGCAACCCTAGGTACATGTTGCCTGAGCATTTTCCTCTCAGGAGAATTGCCAAATTACTGATAGTGAATGTTGATGTGTGGCCACTGGACACTTCACTCAGAAGGCAAACATTTGTTTTTAAATTAGAAAAATCCTCAAACCCTAACCCTAAAAATAAAAAATGGCTTGTGAGTGTTGGCTGGGCAATAATCTCTCTGAACTCTGTATCCCACAAATCCAATCTGCTATCTTCATAAGAACAAAAGGATCAAGGGGAAAGACATGTATATATCGTTGAGTGCCGGCTCAGCAATTTTTTCCTCAGATCATGAAAAATTGGACGTGATTGAGTGCCTTCTGGTCATTTTCCCCTAAAAAACAGACTGCCGATTGGGTGCATATGGGATTTAATGATTTTTTTAAGGAAATAGAAAAGGGCAAATCAATGCCCAGGCAGCATTAACCAGCTTAGTATGGGGATTTTCTGAGGTGATTGAAACGCGACTTTGAACGCGTTCATAGTTTTGGGTCAGAGTACAACGAACGTAAGATATTCTCTCGGTCCAGTCGTTTTGATCGCTATTTAACTACACCTCTAAATTAAACTCTACAGTGTCGATATGCTATCTATATAACACGTATGAACCTTTTCTGTAGCACACCCCGGGATGGCACACAGCTCATTTTTCTCGATTTGACGATTTGTTTCTGGTTGGTTGAGCGTGATAGTGGAATATTTCCACCTTATTTAGCCCGGCTGTGCAGGAGAAAGTATTTGTTTCTAGAAGCACCTTAAAGGCAGCTTCAGAGATTTCAAAATTTAATTTTAATGGGTGTCTATTAATAAAAATAGTAAACTAAATCAAATAAAGATAGTCACGTAAACTAATGCCCAGTTTTAGAATTCGCAAATAGAGGAAATATCCAGTGTATGGGATTATGCGTTAATTTCTAGTTTTTATATAAGGCGCATGATGGATGTTTATTTTTTAAATCTATCTTTCCAGTGGGTTTATTTGTCACTATTTTTATAGTATATACACATGAAAAAAAAAAATGTTGAAGACGGGGGAATGGTTTTGGACATTAATAAACTAACCCTATTGTCAGTAGACGACGTAAAATACCCAGCGTAAAAAAACGGATGGCGCTCGATCTACAATCAAACGTGAATGCAACCAATTTGCAAATTGCACAAATCACTAACAAATGCAGCGTGATAGTTGTTGGATGCGTGCTCACAAGAAAAAGTATAATTGTATGCCAGGAAGCAATAACATCATGGTTATGCACATTAAAACTTAATTCTGGAGAAAATTTCAATTTTTAGACTATCTGGTAAATTGGGTTACGTTACTATTAAAACTGTAAATATGAATAAACAGGTTGTTACAATGTTCTGTTGAACTTCTTTGGGCTCAATCCAAGCAAAACCTGTTTCTGCGACTTTAGTGCTTATTGGTGTGGCATTAATTTCCCTATTTTTAATGCCATAATTAATTAGTTAAACTGAGTAGGAAACTTTTAAATATCGTCTTTACAAACAAAAAAGCAGGAGCTCAAGATCTAGTCATGACGGAATTGACAAAATGTGCTTTTCCAGAGCATTATTAAACCGCATTAGAAGCTTTAAATATCGTCATTCTGATTTAACAAAAAACAGGCGTCAAGATCAAGTCAGAAACGGAATTGACAAAAGTGCCTATTTACAGGAAGCAATTATTTCCTTCATTCAATTTATGCAGATATTCCCAAGGATAAACAACACAAAACGTAGGACTACATATATAGTACACATATTTCCACGGCGTCCTTAGAAACACCATAGCAAATATAACAATTAGAATTGCACATAAATATAAAAACATGAAAAAAAGAAAATCTAAAAACCAGCAGAAGAAAAATGTAACTAACCCATCTGCCCCTAAAACTACTGACCGGAGCAGCATAACCCAAGCTCATATTGCACAGCAGGCCGCAGTGACAGAATTAAAAATGTTATTGTCAAAATTACATTGTAAAATATGAGATTGAAGCCCTAAAAAATATAACAAAACGTTAACTGTGAACATGTTCATTGATTCCCATACTAAGGTTAATTGAGTTAGTCTCTTATCTGTAATTAACCTAGTCTTACCAATTGAGGGGTGGTTACCATATACCACCCCCCTTAGTGAACTTTGCTCCGGTGCGCCTAAAATGTCAAAAGCTTTCGTTAAAAGTTTCTAGGTAATCGTTCTCTCACTCTTTCCGATCATTTTAGCGAAAAAAATGTGAAGATCGCACCTTAACCGGGGTTAGGTATGCCGTAAAAGTGGAAGGATCGGGGGTGGTTGCCCCCAAGGATATTTTATGGTGATTTTTGAAAATATGCACAGTATGGCTATAAAATTTGGTAATACCCATATAGTGGGTGCTAGTGTAATGAATTGTCTTCGCTTCCAAAAAAGTAGGTCAGTTAATGCCCAGATATGATGATTGAGTTGGTTAGTGCGTTTAGGAGTTTGCTGGAGCAGCTGGAGTGAGATGAGCTGATAGGGAATCACATTTTAGGCCCCTATATACCACGATATAGCTTAAAGTTCAATGCATGTTTTACCATCTGATACCTTGTCCGTGGAAGGGACTCCCCCCCCCCAGCTCTGACACATCTGCATGCACACCGTTGGTAGTTGGCATATGCCAAAAGTGATAAAACAACGATATTGTCGAGGCAGTGGAGCAATAGACGGAGCTCTCTCCCAAAAAAAAGCGTAGGTATCTAGTCCGAGGGACCACATAAAGATAGGCTGACCCGATCAAGGGTCCGATTTATTTATTTATTTTCTCCCTCGCATGGAAGCAGATCCCAAAAATATTTGATTACAAAGTTTAAGTTAAAAGGTCCAGCCGCTTGGAAGGAGAAGAAGAAAATGGCACTATATGCATTGGCCCATAGGACAGGTATAATGTCTTAGTAAATATAAATTTTGATAAAGTGTGTGTGTGTGTGGGGGGGGGGGGAGAGGTTGTAGACCGGGTCAACCACCTTTAACATGTTTAAAGGAAAATTAGTACACGAATAAGCATTTGAAGGCGCTTTTTAGATGATGCGTTTTCGCGTTCTATCATTTTTGTATGTAGTTCCCTTTTTCATCATCGACCAAATGCACGTTAGAGTAGTTACACCTAAATTTATTTAGGCCCAATAGTTCAGATGAGAGGGTCCATTTCGAGATAATAGGGCCCGTCAGTGCAAAAATATTCTGCAATTCATTCAAGGGGCCAGACCTATGCCGTATCTTTGCTCTACTATTAATTCGGCATTTGACCCATGCACGCAACCGCTCGTTCCTTGTACATGGGCCCATTCACGTCGAGGAAACACGAAATTTGTGTGTTACAACGTTTTTTTTTTTGAGGATGTTGTGACACAATCATATTTCGGTACTGGTCTACTTTTTTCATTACATTGGTCGGCACCACCGACGCCAACGAAGCCAACGGACGAAAACACAAGGCAGAGAAAGGTGATGACTCCGATTCACGATCGGAAGTCGGAATCGGTTCGGACCGGGAAATTCCCGGTCCCAAGTCGCATGTAGGGTTATATCAATATTAAACTAAGGTTTGAGGTCAAGAGAACATTATTTGAAACGGAATGCATGGGAATGGATGCGAGATTTGGATTAATAGATAATGTGAAATGTGTGATAGTAGGCCTATAGACCTATAGGCCTACACACAATGTATGAGAATCCGAAAATATAATTATGATTATGCCTGGAAATTGGAACAATTGTCACGTATAGAACCACGTGCATTTTAAAAAATACAATTTACCTCGTGTATCTACTTACGCTTAGCATTTTATGTAATCTAGAGTAAGACGATTGTTGATTGAATTTGATATTTGCCATCTGTGATGTGCTGTTTGTTGGAAATTGTTCTTGGTTACGCAGATGTGTGTAATGATTAGTCAGGTTCGGGTTTGTAGTGCAGGGCTTTGGCTGCGACTCCGCTATTCGTTGCCCGGAATGCGATGGTGAATGGGGATCAAAGTGATGAATGAAATTTTTGTTGCTGTCTTTATATGTCGGTTTGCATGTTTTATTCAATGCTGTGTTGTCCCGATGTGGGTTGCGGATGTTTTCGAATGCACCTTGGCTGTCTGTGTGGATGACGATGTTTGGGGCTGTGTTGGTGAGTCGCGGATGCTTCCGCTAATGGCTGCCAAATTTCTGTTTGTACAGTGGAGGCAGCTATCAGTGTTCTGAATGATTTTGTGGTTTGTGGTGCCTAAAAAGGCAAATCCACAAGTGGCGTCTTCGTTGACAGAGCCGTCAGTGTAGTAAACAACTGGATCAGAGTTTGTTGACTCTGCATCGCGATGCTTTGTAGGCCGATTCTTCTACTATGTGGTGGCAGATGATGTTTCGGTTATCATAAGGACGATGAAGGCGAGTGTCCGCGACAGGGTTGGACCATGGATCAGAGTGCTGAAAAGTTTCTGGGACTGGAGGTTGCGCGTCTTGGCTGTGAAGGTTCAGGGCTCTGTGGTTTGGAGGAGCCATTGTTGTCGGTAATGACTTCCCTTGATTTTGTTCGGCTTTCGGATTTGGAAGTGTAGAGCGTGTTCAGTGTTGCGGAGGACTTTGTCGGCAAAGATAGCTAGTCGTGCTTTCATGTCGGAACTGGAGTGGAAAATTTCTGCTTCGAGCTGACATGTTTGGACGTTGGCCCAGCGAGGAGAGCTAGAATGGTGCGAATAGCTTGGTTCTGAAGTGTTTCGAGCTGTTTTCGGGCCTTTGTTGTTGCGAAGGCGACGACTACACAGCCATATAGTCTAAAATCGGACGAACGGTGGCTTGATAAATTTGCGGAGTACTTGCGAGTTGGCTCCTCCGGGAAAACCGCTTATGGCTCTCATGGCGTTTAGGACGACTTTTTTGAAACCCCCCTGTTTTGGGGGGGGGGGACAGTATATCTGAGTGTTGGAGAAGTTGAGCTGTTTACTCAATGATGACACCAAGATACTGATATCCAAGGGGTCTGTTTTGGTGGCCATCTATCTTGCATTAACACTCGTCTACTGGAGCCATTTTTTGTAACAAAAAACTCCCGAAGGGGGGGGGGGGGGGTTACCACCCCCCTGTGATTTGCGGTACTGAACACACGATTCCTGTAAATTTGGTACCAAAGATAGCTTAGAGTTTTTCTTTCCATTGGTACAAAAAATAAGTACAACATCCCCTTATGACGTCACCATGACGTAATATGCTGAGGAAAGTACGAAAATAAATGAATATAGGGTGGAAATGTATTTCGCAATTTTAAGCGACTCAAACCCCCCTATTATAGACTCTAAAATGATGTCATTATATAAAACTGTCATTACATCAAGTAGAGTCAAAAACCGCATGAAAATCTGATTTCCTAAACCTTTTTGGCGAAAAATTGAATTTTTACGTGTGTGTCTAGGGAAATGGCAGTTTTGCTGACAGGCGAAATTTATGACGTCACTGTGGACGTATGTAGCATGGTGGGACTATTTGGTATCAATGGAAAGAGGAGGACAATAGCTATCTATTGGTACCAAACAAGTGTCTGGTGATGGTTCTGTGTTGTGTTAGGGCTGTTTGTAATTCTCTTGCGGAGGGGGTGGTTACCCCCCCCCCCCCCCTACTACGATCACTTTGGGATCACCCTGTATCTTACCTATACCCTGGTGGATGTTGGTTTTTGCATGAAATGGCGGAACATGTCAATTGACAATTACATTAAATAAATTGGCACAAAAACAGGGGGTTTAGCAAGCCGGGGAAAAACGAAGGGGGGGTGGTAAACACCCCCCCCCCCCCTTCGGAGACGAGGGTTAAGTGGCATTAATCAGACAAAGTGAGTCAAATTTAGTTTCCGTACCTTTGATGTTTCATGCTCATTACCAAAACTTAATTTAAAGAATTTGGTCAAGATCCATTTTTTACAAGATGGCCCGTGTACAATAAGGAATCAAAAGTTCAATCACATTTTCACCATCTCTCTGCTGAATTCACAAATAATGCCTATAAGTAAATATATTTTTGATTCCCTTATGATGAGACGACTTCATTTGAGATTACTTGACAATTAAATCGAACACTTCATATGACTGATCTATTTAGACCCAGATGGCCACCAACGCGACCCATGGGGACAATATTTGATTTGGTATAAAACATCAAAATTCTTTAAAAAAAATCATGTTCGGATTTAGTTTAAGGGAGTGCAAGGGCACCTAGTAATTCTGCTAGACTAAAAGACACTATCAGATGCAGACATTTGAGGACATAGCTTAAAAGTGAAGGAAATATCTGTAGGCCTATGTAGAATTTCTCCATATTTGTTACATTTTCCAATTGCAATTGACAGAAAGGAAGAAACGGCAGTTCAAAGATACGACTCGCCATTCGGTTTACATGTTGCAGTAAAATAGTAGTTGTTCGTGTCCGTCGGACAGTATTATATTATATAGTAGATTTTGTCCTTATTAGGTGATTCATGGATTATCATTGCAGGATATGTTAGGGCACCGGTACTTGTTACAGGCGTGCAATAGTCTTTTTAATGATTTTTCAGATTTTCTGATTTAGCAATACAATGCATGCAGTATGGAATTTAACGGGTGGATTTTTATTCATATTATTATGTTATTCACTGATCATAAGAGTTGTTATTTGATCAAAATTACGGGATCAATTATCTTATCTTTACATGTATAATGTATCAAACGATATGATCCTGATTTTGTAGTATTGTCTAAAATATTTGGTATTGATGTTATTGTTATTTTTGCTAAAATACTTGGGTATTGTATCCTCATGCGTTGTATCATAATATGAAACAATGTTCTGCAATGAAGAAATAAAGTAAAATCTGAATCTGAAAAAAAAAAGTTAAACCACCATCCGGTTTTGTTTGTGCCTCAAATTCAGAGCACACACGGCGCGGCGACTGAAAAGGGTCACCGGGCGCGGTAATGATCCCGGCAAAATCCGAAAAATACCGTGTACAGTAAACAGTTCGATATCGGGTGCCCATTTTATTTTTGCTAAACGACTGGAAAAAACCTATAATAATATCGAAACGCGATTCCTTCATACGTTCGTTCCCTCTTTGAAGTGATCTGCATGAGTGGTTTCCAATTGTCATCCACGCTCAATCACCCTCAAAGGGACAAACGAAAGACGGGTTACTTTTCGAGTTCAATACGCCTGTGGAAACTCGTCTAGATACCTGATTAACAGCATGAAGTGCTATAGGATTCACACCAGTAAAACGTGAGAAACCGAAGTCAGCCCCCACGTAAATGAGGTGTTTTTGTTTTTGGTGACCATGCTAAGTATACCCTTAAAAACTAGAGAAATGGCGAGATCTGCGGATGCAAATCATTGGTTGCTATCAATATTAAGTATCAAAAATCTGTAGGAATATCAAAAAAAGGTGTATTGATATGTTAGTTTGGACCGACAAACCAATTTTAAAACCGTATTTTACAGGGAACACCTGACTGAAAAAGTTCTGAACCTCAGGATCAACGGGGCATGCTAGTCTGGCGGTTCCAGTCGCTCGAAAAATGTGGGGATAACTACCCTAATTTCATGATTGATGGGTAGGAGATATGAGGATCTTCAAAGCAGAATGTTAGCTTTATGTCTGAGAGTTCCATGAGGAGAAATGACTTTTTTCATCTGCCCCATTTTGTACAAGGAATGAATGGAGCAGGAATTAGTGGTGTGAAACCTATACGGGCTGTGTATAGCAGACAGAAAAAATAGTTCGTGACCTCCACCTGACATCGGTAAGTCAATTTGATTTGTCAAACTTTTTTTCAAAACATTGGTGATAAAGCAGTCCCTGCCTAGTGTTGTTTATGCAAGAGCGGGGGGGGGGGGTCAGCGACAGGAGATCTGCTCGAGAGGAAAGATAAGGTAAGTGTAAATGGAGCTAAAACACCTTAGGCTGGCTTCGGTTTTGTTAGCGAATGTAAAATGACCGAGTGTAAGGTGCAAATTTCAGCAGTCTGGCTTTGTATGCAATGTTTTAGACGATTAAATAGCACAAATAAATGGATAAAAGGAAGGGGCATGACAACATTTGTGTGGACATGCAGGGTTTTTACAATGATGGCAGCTCTTTTTTATCCAGAAAGTGAAGCGATTTTGATACAAGTTAAATTGAAAGTGTTTGTCAGCTATAATAGGATTTGGTGGACATGCTTACAAGCAGCACCCCCCGAGTAAACCCCCCCGAGTAAAACCCCCTCCCTAATAAGCCCCTCCTTCCCTTCTCAAAGGCAGGTGCATAAGGAGCAAAGAGTAAGTATTTTATTTCTGATATATGCTTTAAAGCAATGGAACAACAAATGGTTTTTTTTGGAGTGAGCGCGATCTAAGAAATCTTCAGTAGATAGCAGAATATGGATATTTTAGGACAATCCTATTTTGTTGTTGCCTCACTAATTCAAAAAAAAGAAATTATTTCATGACTGATCACAACATGTGAAGGAGGTTTCAGTAGACAAGAAATGCATTAATTGACAAATCTGAATCTCTATAGGATTCACACCAGTAATAACGTGAGAAACCGGTAAGTCCAGCACCCACCCGTAAATGAGGAGTGTTTTTTTTTGGTGACCCTTCGCATAAGATACCACTTAAAAGAGAAGAAATGGCGAATTGGGATGCACTTCATGGTTGCTATCAATTTAAGTATAAAATCTGTAGGATATTTTGGTAAAAAAGGTTGTCATTGATATGATATTGGATTCGACAAACAAATTTTAACCGTATTCTTACAGGGAAACCCCTGACTGAAAAAGTGCTGTGACCTACAGGATAAACGGGGCATGCTAGTCTTGGCGGTCCGTCGCTCAAAATTTTGGGATAATACCCTAATTTCAGATTGATGGGTAGGGGAGATATGATGATCTTCAAGCGAATGTTAGCTTTAAGGTCTGAGATGTTCCATTGAGGAGAAAATGACGTTTTCATCTCGCCCATTTGGTAAAGAGAACGAATGGGAGCCGCATTTAGTGGTGGACAACCATGTGTGCCAGCTGGGTGTTAGTCCAATCCTAACTTGTTCGTGTTGTTGCATACTGGGCTTTAGTCTCAGGACTGTTGGGGTTAGGGTTAATGTAGAGTTTGGTGGTGGATGTTAAAAAATGTGATCTGGAAATGATAAAATGTTCCATTTAATTCCAGTTTTCAACTCAGACAAAATAATTCACCTCAGTACACTTTCTGCTTTAATAAACTATGACTGTTCACATATGATTTTTACAGCAAATATCTATTCTGCAGTCAAATTAATTGACACCTTATCTTCCCTTCAATCACATTAGAATTCATTATGACTTAAATAGCTTCTACCAAACAGACAAATGAAATTATAATTAGCTTATTTCACCTAACATACTACTCACCCACTACAGATTTTGGAAATGCATGACCCAAAAAAATCCTAACTTAAAGGGATTAGCAGCCGATAATGCGAGAGAATAAAAAAAACGTGGAAATGCATTTTTTAACTTATAAATCAGGGATAAGTGTGTACAATTCCATATAACTGCTTTAATGCAGAAACAAACCACCAAATAGTGAAAAAAATGGAAGTATTTCAGGAAATTTGTCATACCATCTCCCGCAAGTAGACATACAGCGATGGCGTCTCAAAATCTGCACTAAACAGCTGATTGTGGTTTTAAATCGGTACAGAATAAACAAAGATCAATAATGTTTGTGCTTGAGGTCAAACTGTATTGATCATGGTGCACAATATCACGCTGAAAATCTGTGATATTCACTGGGAAAGGCTTTTTTGAACTCAAGTCTGAATTTTGATACGCACGTATAGAAAATTACAAAATAAGTACTGCCTTGTCTTTAAATTTAATACACAGATTTCAAGCCAAGCACTTGCAGGTTATGTTCGCATATCCATGCCAGTAACAAAAATATAAAAATATGGATTTTGATGATTTTTCGAAGTTTCGGATTAGCAAATCGCTGCTAATCCCATTAAAATATACTTCAAATATACTCCCACTGTTCAGTATGTGATGCATATGCTGAGTCAATGTATGAAATCAACTGATGGAACTTACAGGGCTAGTATTTCCAATCTGCTTGAACACTCCAGACCCATAGGCAAATGCAAGGGACATTTCTTGCTGAGGAAAATGGTTTAGAATTCTGGTAAACAAGAACCTGTTGAGGTTGGCAGCCATGTTCAATTTCAAGTGGGCAGCATCTCCAAATTATCTGTTTTCGTTAAGAAACAAAATAAGAATTATATCAGGATGTGGAGATGCAATAAGGGTCCGATGGAAGCACTTTCACCTTTGGGCATGCCTCGCTTTGCTCAAAACTTCTTGGTTTCATTATTGTTATTCTTAAGTTTGCTTTCTTTTGTCCTGCATCCTCTCTCTTTTTGTTATGCACTTTGCATCCTGTGGAAAAGGCACTTTATAAATGTTTGTTATTATTATTATTGATCGATGTGCCAAATTCGACAGTAGAGGTGAATCGGGTGCATACAAGGCGTATTTAAATTTGATGGGAGTTAAGCAATGGAACCCATCACATGAAATGTGGCCAAAATACACCCGCCGTGGTGCACTGCTGTCCGCATAGCCCAAGTGGACAGTTCCGAACAGTTTGAATTAGCAACATGTATCCAATCGCTATTGACAATGATTTGTTGACACATCGATACAACATCAGAGAATCGATTCTCGCAAAGATTCTCGTAAATTGATTTGCATGAATCATTGTTGATTCTCGTAAACTTTAGAACTTAAACAGTAAAACAGTTTAGCGAATTAGATGATTCCTGCAAAATTCATTTTTGAGAATCAAGACTGATTTTCGCACTCTGCAACGAAATTCTACCCCTGGACTGGACGGAGTTCTGAAGATTTGGAGCTCTGCAATTTTGGATGAAATTTCACATTGTAGAAGTATCAAGACTAAAACAAGATTTTTAAGGTAAGAAGAGTGAAGAATATGTTGTGTGGGAGTATATCCAGTGCAGCATTAAATTTTGGGTAGAAATTACAACCTTGAGTTTTGCTTTCCTTAAAAGGGCTTTCTTACTGGTCATGAATAGTCAACGATAACATACAAAAGTTAAAGACTATATCAAGTCATGATCATCTGGACTAGGTCTGACTGGGAAATTTAGCTGAAGCTACCATGAAAGTGGGAAAAGCAAAGCCAGAAAGGAGGCAAACGAGCAGATGCTGGCCTTGTCTTTTGAGGCGTGGGAGTCCGATAGCACACCATCACACACCAAAAATGGTCTTAAGGTGTGCAATTTTCAGCACACCTAAATCTGGTAAAATACACAATTTGATACAAAATGCACACCTACAGCACACCTGACTCATCTTCAGAAGTACTTTTTTTAGCACAGTAGGCATTTTATACTCACCAAAATTGTGAAGTTATTCTATTTTATACATGTATACTTACGAATGATCCAACTAGTGCATTTTTTGTGCTCAAAAAAGCCATCAGACACTCCTACTGCCACATTAAAAATTTCGGTGCGCCCACGCCTAGTAGCGGTCCCATGCTAGCATCGGTACGCCCAACCATATGACGTCACTGGCGACCAGAATCCTTTGCTCATTTTTGTACCTTCCCCAAGGCTCCACTTGCGGGGAAGGGCCTGGATGAGGGTTACTAGTTGGATCATTCGTAAGTATACATGTATAAAATAGAATAACTTCACAATTTTGGTGAGTATATTCTATTTCATCCATTTTATACATTACAAAATGATCCAACTAGTGCATGACTGCCACACTGGTCACTAGGTGGAGGAAGTGGAGCCGGTAGTCTCAGTAGTAGCGGGGTTTCTCGCCATGTGTTCTTTTAATGGAAGCTTTAATAATTTTGCCCCATAGTATAGCCATATACATAAATACATCAATATCAAGGTACAGATAAGTTATACCGGCAATCCTCACCTTATGAGCATATTATAATGATGCATGGCATCCCTCCTCTTACTCTGACTGCTTTGCTGTCAGGATGGTTTTGGCCACGGTTTGGTTACTAGTAAAGACGTCCTTCATATAAATATTTTGAAATGTAGTAGGCGTCCTCCATCCTGCTGCTTCCATAATATCAGAAATGTTCACTCCTAAGTGAAAAGCCCAAGATGTTGCCTGACTTCTTATCTCATGAGC
>JAMKCH010022820.1:0-20711 GCA_023653785.1 Ophioderma brevispina
AAACATTAGATACAACACCAACATTCATCTGTATCCATCCTTGTAATGCTTCGCCTAGCTTACTGTTGTGTGTACCGTCATAAATGATTGCTTATTATAATATCCTTGGCATGAATATCAATGCATAATATAATATTTTTTTTTATGATCTTTGTGCTATATTAATCTCATCAAACACATGACCCTTACCAAAATACACACAGACACAACCTGCCCCGAACATACTGCTATGGTTTCAAACATTATTTATTATCCTTATAATGCCTTGTCTCGTTCACTGTTGATGTACCATTAAAAACTGTTCTTATGTTAATCTTCTTTGTAATACGGTTTCTATGGCATAATGTAATAGGTATTGGCTAATGAATACTCTGAATGTATCCTCCTTGATTTATTAGATGCAGTATTTTGCTTGTATCTGTACTAACTACAATCATGATATCTTTCAACACACATACACTTACACATAACATTGCCATGACGCAGTCACACGTATGCGACACACTCCCCCACACATCCTCATATACACACCACACATACACACACCCATCCTAACCTAAAAATAGTCGGCGAGCAGACACCCACTCCCCTTAGCCCACCGGTACCGAGGCGCGCCATCCTCCTAAAACTGGCCTCCAGTTGTATATCTCCACAGAGGGAGTGTGGTCCTTCTTTAGGACTAACCCACACCTAGTTTATATGATGCCAAATTTGTTACCATTGTGGTCCCCTCTCCAAAAGCAATACCATACTGTTCCCCATATTATTTTGTACCTCCTTATGTATTTCATGGTTTCCTGCCATATTGTTGTTTTTTTTCCTCTAGTGCATTATGCACAAAAAACAAATACTAAGTTCAATTGTAATACATAAGTATAGTGATTCATATATCAACATGCCTCCTTAGTATTTTTTTTTGATATAGGTATCTACATCTACACCTAAATGTTTTTCATACCTTACCCAATTCCCATGTGCCGAGCCATCGCCGCTTTGTCACTTATTCCTCCATGGCGGTCGATTTTGTTTGACCCTATTCTTAACTTCCCTATATCAGTTTCAACCATGCATTATTGGTGGGTTTTCACATGTTTTAATTCAAAATTGTTGTTGGTTTCAACTCAAATTATTAATTACATCACAAGTTTTTATTTGTTACTCTTTGGTGTACCCCTGTTTGTAGTGACCCTTTTTGTTTTTTGTTTGGTACAACCTGCCATACTTTTTTTACTTTTAATTACTAATCCTTGCATTTGTTATTTTCTTCTTAGTCCCCTTGTCTGTTCTACGCTGCTCTGTGCGAGTCCTGTTGCTTTCCTCTTGTCTGACTTGTCAACACATCCTTGCCCACAGGTCTTGTCTCACTGTTATTTACCAGTTATTTCATTTGATCTCTTTCTTTCTTCTTCAATCAACCTCACCCCATCTCTCAGTTCTCTCTCTCTCCCGCTCTTTTCTCTCTCTCATCCCCTCTTCTCTCGTCCCTCCCCCTTCCCTCCCCCTCTCTCTTCCCTTCCCTCCCCCTCTCTCTCCCTCCACTCTCTCTCTCCCTCATAACCAACCCCTCCTCCCCTTATTTTTCCTTTGATTTATCCTTTCTTCTGTATGCCGTGCCCTGCAATATACGTACTGCCATTTAACACCAGCTTCACGATGACGACTTTCGCGCACTCACTAATGATTTTTCACCAACAACTACAGTTGACCATCAATTAAACTAACTCCCTTGTAATCAATCCATTACGTACAGGACCCCATGCATCTCAAACATGTGACCACCCAACTCTTCATCACTCACACAAACAATCCGGTTCTGACTCCCTCTCTCAACAGACGACAGCTTCACACACTAAGCAAACCATCAAAACACGACTCATTTTCCATATTCCATTTCAACTGGCGTAGTATACAAAATCATCTGAAGAATCACTACTACCTTGATCACCTCACCACGTCTTTCTCTGTCTTAAGCCTTTTCGAAACATGGCTTACAATACCAAGTCCGACCTTCTCACTGTAATGGATACACGTACATTCCAGGATCACTCACTGGCAGAGGCAAGGGGAGTTTGTTCTGTACATAAGAAATCCCCACCTCTCTACAGAATCAATCGACACACACCATGACCCAGATTCGACCACTTTTCATCGACTCACCATTAAAACCATTAACAAAACAACCACAATAACCCAACACATAACTGTCGGAGTTATTACAGACTGCATGAACACACAATCCAAAATTTTTACAATCTCTATGAGAAGCTCACCACTGACTTATAAAACCAACCGTGATGTCTATATTGTCGGTTGACTTTAATGTCAATCTTCTCAATTACTCACACATTAATGACTTTATTAACACCTCACTTGCAAACTCTTATATCCCTAAAATTACAGACCTCCAAATACGCATTACACAGCCACGCTCATTGATACATTATCACCAACTCCACTGACAAAGACTCCACACCAGGGATATTTGTCCACTGAACCTACAATCCCTTTTCCCATATTCCTCATTACATCACTTAAGCATAAGTATGCCACAAAACAACCATCACAACGTGACTCAGAGACTAACACATTCGCACATTCAACACCGTAGCCCTCAACACTGAATCATGGGAAAATGTACTCACAGAAAATGATCCCTAACAGAGCGTCAACAACTTATGCAACTTATACGAAACATTATAACGAATCAATCCCCTGTACAAAAGAAGACCCTAAAAAATCGTAACCATAAGCAGCCCCTGGATGACACAGCAATTTCCAAGTCATCAACACAAGCCCGGCCTCATATAAAACATACCTGAAGAAACACAACCATCAACCAAACAAATACAAAAAATCAAAAACAATACTCAGATTATTTCAGTATTGCCAAGAAAAACCACACCAGAACAAATTCCGAAACTCAAAAATGTCTCAACCAAACCTGGACATTCCTCACACATTCCTAGGTAGAAGGTAATCCACTACAACAAATCCCTGACCCTTTTCACTCATATAATAAGCAGATCCACTGACCCCTCTTGAATAGCTAATCATTCAACGATCACTACTTCACTAACACTGGCAAAACTGTACTAACAAGTTCCACCTTCAATAACCCATTTACCAAACACCTACCAAGAAACACTTCCCTTCATTTTCTTTCCTGAATCCAGTTTACTGTTGATGAAATGCACATACTTCGCCACCTGTTAAAACCTGGTAAAAGTGCGGGTACCACAAGATAGATCCTGGGATTGCTAACAATCATATGATACAATCATTTCGCCTCTGATGCACATATTTACCAATCTTTCTGACCGGACTTTCCAGATCACCTCAAATCCGCCAAAGTCATTCCTATTTACAAGAACAAAGATGCACATAACAATGCAAATTGCAGGCCCATTTCTGTTCTTCCATCTTTTCAAACGATCTTAAAAAGTCATGTACACACGTCTGTCCACATTCTTCAACAAGCCAACCTTCTTGTCGATGAACATACGGTTTTAGGCCCAAACGCTCGACGTACATGGCACTCCTTGAACTACAACCACCTCAACCTTGCACTAAAATAAACCTTCCACACTATGGGGGTATTCCTGGACTCTCCAGGCTTTCGAGACACCAATTGACACAACATTCTCTTTCTTCTTCACAGCTTTATCATACTGTGGTCCTTGGGTAGCCTGGAGTTGTTCAGATTCCTAACTAACCGCTCACAATCAGTACGTACACTCCACCGCATCATCCATCAACCTATTACAGTTGGCGTCCGCAGGCTCATCCTGGACCCCTCTTTTTTCATCATTTACATGAATGACATCACCAATATCTTACACACTAAACGCTAATCTTATTTGCCGATGACCAAACAGTTTCTTTCAACCCTAACATTAATGGCACTTTTAACACATGAACACGCACTCGCAAAATCACTGACTGGTTTAATTTCGGGCTAACAAACTTTCTCTCATTTTTTAAAAACTAACTACATACTATGCTTTTCTCCTACACACAACACTATCACAACCAAACATTAACATAGATCCTACCAATCCTCCCAGGTACGCTCAACAATTTCTTGGCAATCACAATCAGACGACAAATTAACATGAATGAACACAAATCAAACTCTGTCACTACCACAGCGTCTCACGCAATTGGCACAATCTACAGAGTTCAACCACCTTCCATACTACACCTTAAAATCACTTTACAACACACTATTTCTCTCCCATACCTGATCTACTGTACATATCTGGGCCTCCACTATCAGTCACGACTCCCAACTAAACACCTCACACAGAAATGGCCTTACGCGACTATCACAATCTCACCCCCAGAACTCACACATTGCCATTATTTTCACTCCTGAAACACTTGAAATTATAGAGCACCTCAACCACTTCAAACAGCGCTCTTCATGTTTGACTATCACAACAATCATTTACCTCAGCTCCGAACTTCACAATTACTTTACCCAAACCAACAAATCCACAGCTTAACCCCAGACAAGCCGACAAACTTCATCTTCTCCCCTCCCAAATCTTCCTCTGAAAAGCACTTTATTCAGTGTCACGGCACAAGCTCTGGAATGATCGTTCCAGATCCCATCACAACAATTACAAACAAAAATCTTTGAAAGCTCAATGCAAAAACATTTCACATAACCTACTTTCTTTTAAATTTCTTTTCTCCCCAAGTCCTTATTTCTTTCTTCCGCTCCTCACCTTTTCTCTCCCATTCTATCTCTATTCCTTACCCTTTCTTCACACCTCTAACCTCTTTCTAATCTCTGCTTCCCCTCATTATGTAATTTTATTACTACCTCAGCAAGACATGTTTGAAAAGTCTGTCCTGCTTGTCAAATTTCTGTATCCCCGTCAGTGTTTGTTTTGCTTAGATATATTGTTTGTTTTTGTTTGTTTTTCTCCTGTTCTTTCTTATTATATTTACCGATGTAATATGTTACCACCCCTTACTGACTTGTCTCATTTTTGTAATATTGAGTATATTTGACGTGTATGTATTACAGGGCCGCAATAACCATAACCCTATCGGGTTGTCCATTACTGGTCCTAGCATATCAATAATCCCTCACGCGCCACCAGTTCATCTTCTTACAGTCTGCAATTGATTTTTATGTATTATTATATAATATGCTGTATTATATACATTTCCGTCACGTGATATGTTATGCTGAAATAAACTGAACGAAACTTGAACCGTTGAAGTAACTCTCAAAATCCCCCTGGCAAGATGGCAGTCTGGAACAAGACCTCGATGACATCTTGACCTTGGTTCCATGACCCTTTGACATCTCCACTAATGATTAACCCCTATTGCAGCACCTTTAACCCTAACCCAAGTCTGATTTGAATTGGACTTCCAACTTTTCGAATTGGAATTCCTTGTATTCCTTTCCTACAATTGCATGAGCATGTGTTGTTTTATGTGGTGATGAACCCAAATTGGTACTCTAGTCTGGAAGTGGCACTTCACACACATGCACATCAGAATGCAACTGTTTTGTACATTTTTGATTGGCCTAATGCATTAAAGTTTGATTGAAACTGTGTTTACAAAATGTCCATATTGTTATTTTTTTTTATATTAGTTGCAAATATAGAAATTTATAGAGCATTTAAGTTCTCCATGAGTCATTGTACATCACATGGTCCAAGGCATTTCTCAAGCTAATCTAAGTGCCAAGCTGTTAAATGCGTGGGGGGCATATGCCACTCTTTCAAAGCTTTGCTATTTAATAATGCTTCCAATGAAAAGATTCCTTACACATGATCGTATCAGTCTTATATCATTGTTAAAAGGGATTGATACCTGGTTCATACTTGTTGGACATGTCGCTAAGCTACGCCTGCTTCCCCGCCCAAAACAAATGCCCGTTGCGATTTCAGTCGGAGTGCTAGTTCACTTAAGAAGATACGCTTGTGGGTATGTCATGTCCAAGAAATAATGAGCCAGAGTATAATTATGTTTCAATCGTAGCCCATCAAAAATAAAACAACTCGCACCAGATGCGTCCACATATTTTATCCAATTTTTGACACAGCTAAGTGCTTGTGAGATTGTGGACACGTGGGTACATCATTGTGTGGTTACTTCCTTTGAACCATTATATAACACAGTAAGTCTCATAATTTTGTCAGCCAAGAAAATCTTACCCCATACATAGGCAAGAACCTATTTTATAATGGTAAGCGGAATTTTCACAATTGAAACAATACTTTCTATGAAATCCTCATAGGAAATCAGGATTAGTGTATTTGGCTAAAATGAAACAAATCAGCTCACTTCACTCTCCTACTGACGTTTTACACACTTATTCCATCATGCATCTAAATCTTATATGATGATGAAATAAATAAGTGTAATCCAATGCGGTGCCCAGCGAAACCATTTACATTTTGCAAAATATATTTAAGCTGGATAATAAGCCTCTAGCAAATTTGCTTAACTTGATCTCTCATTGATTTTGGTTTACAGAAAATCTATTGTAAAATTTTATGCAGTAAAACGAATAAAATTCTTAAATTTTCTGTCATTCAATGACCACAAGCAAACTTCTGCAGCATGTATCAAAACCTAAAATTAAGGTTTATGTCAGATATTTAATTTCAGGAAAAGTGAGACAATCACCTCATAAAATAATTAATTACGAGATTTTGCTATTCTGTTTGGACATGTTCAATTAATTAATTAAATGCCAACCTAGCCTGATTAAATGTGTTCTTTTCATTTGATAAATTATGCTCAACTTGTGTAAAACAGGGCCACCTGACCCCGCTCAGATTTAACATCTCAAGCCCACTATGTGGATAGACAGTGCGATTTTATATGTATACAATCCTAATAGAAACAAAAAACAAAACACAATGGATTAATTGATTATAGTCTTAACTTGATTTGGGGATATCAATGGCTGGAGATTTCCTGGACTCTTTATCGAATAATCCATTCAAATGTTGCCCACCGATTGTACACTTGGTCCATCTCCCATCACGGTTGACGGCATTGTCCCTTAAGAGAAGTGGTACCCATTGAGGACAAGTTCCAAACTTTGTTGCTTCTGCTCTTATCGTACTTACTCCCATTTTGGATGCCCCCCTAATTCCTTGCATGCTTGGCTGCCATTGACAGGGGAGTGGTTCGAATCCTCCTTGATGATGTTGACAGGGTGATACAGAGGTCACAGGGATGCAGTGGTTCGAATCCTTTGATAGCTAGCACAGCAAGACCAATGCCATTCTCCTGGGTGTCCTGGGTGACCATGTCCACAACCTTTGAAGCCACCTAATAAGTAGAAATAAGTAGGGTTAAGATATTTTAAAATATGAATTATATATTACATATTACTTTTAAAGGTTTTAACAACTTTAAAATGTTCTGTTGGCATCCAACTGAAAAAATAGGGACCAAGCGGTCCCAATAGGTCATCCGATTATGTTGGTCCAAAGAATAAGTTGATCCCCCCACAGCACTTAACTGGACAACATTTTAACCAAAAGTGCATACTTCTGTACAAGATAAGACCCTAAGTGACCCTGAATTACCTTTGACCCATTCCTTATCTGTTCCCCCACGCATAAGACACCTTGTCTCAATATTTAAGCATACAAGTATGACTTGATCCACCACTGCACTAAAAGCTGACTAATACAACCCAAACCAAGCGTATACCCCTATTCAATGTTGTTATGACCCTAAGAAGGCCAAAAAAATTTTTTGGAATCCGTAATTTTTCGAGCGTGCCTTGCACTCAATATTTTGATGAAAATGTCTAAGTCGCAAAGTAGCCATAAAAATTAATGGAATTTTTTTCGGCCATATTATGACGATCAGGAGAGCTCTAATGTGGTCATCACTGAGAAATTCGTGTCAACAATACTGCACAAATTAAAGAAGCTGTTTCTTCAGGAGTCATCGCTACGAGTACATTGTCACTCTCCCGTCAGAAATCCGTAAACCATGGGTCTGGTCCAGGACTTTTACTAGAGGTTCTTACCTTCCTTGCCCAACAACACAATCAAGAGCATATCGTCGAGGTTTGAGGTCTTCCACACATAACTGCATGTATGAGCACTGATTTTCTTTTCTCGAGTCCCTACAGACGGCTGCAGCTTCGCAATTGGTTGGAACTTGCCTTTTTCTGATACTAAGTCGAGTTATTGTCACGCACTTACCCTTCACAGACACGAGGCGTTACAAAGACTGAAAGAAATGCTGACTTCAGAAAACCACAAAATGCGGGAAGCTAAGTACTGGACTCTTGGTGTCACAACTGGTCTTCTTGACATCCTACATCCGTGACGAAATAGCAGATAACTCATCCAACCGCACTCCTCCACCATATCAAGAAACTGCAAGCATTTCCAAATGTCATGGCTCAGCTATCAATGGGATTCTCAGGATTAAGTGTGAAAGTCAGGGACCAGCTAAGGCCGTGGGTTTTGCTGTATGGATGACATCGATAACCTCAAGGGCAAAATGTTCTTTTGCAATCCATGGGCCTGGGCAGTAGAGATTCTGCAAGTGTTCTTGTATCATCATAAGAGCAATACGGCGTAGCAACCGTTTGTCAAGAATCGAGGCCGAACATATGCAATCAAGCTAAACAAGCTATCATACCATTGTGATGGGGAAGACATTACGATCCAGATGGGTGGCTGGGAGTTCTCACAACATGCGAAAGTACTACCGAGTATATACTGATGAGGTCATGAAGCAGATACTTTTCCCGTCATCGATTCAGGAATTGGGGAACAGAGCAGTTTGTTGAATAATCTGTAACTATACACATCATGTTTGTGGTGTGCTGATTGTGTCTATTCCGAGTGAGGATTTTGGGAGCGCTCTACCTCCTCATAGCTCTTTTTCCGCCTTTTCTAGTTCTTATTTCTTCTCATCATTCCCAGTTTTCTATTTTTAGTGACAACATCATTTAGGTCGGGTCAAAGGCACCTGTGCCCTGGAATTTTCAATCCTTATACCACAATAACATTTGACCTGCGTGGACAATACTCAACAAAATGGTCGGTGGTTGGTGGACGGGTGTATCGCCATACTCCGGTTTGGTTGGCAACTGACCAAAGGCTACACTTTCCTTTATCTCCTTATATAGGTTAGGCTCGGGATTAGGCCATTAGATAACCTATATGCTGCTGCTGAACATACCAGCATTAAGGGCGGCAGAAACCACCAGTTCAACGGCCAGGGTTCCAGACTTAATAGTATCTGCTGCCTTGTAGACTCACCTGATTGCAGAAAGGCTTGGGGTACACAACCCTGAGGATAAATCCGGAGTTGGAAGTCCCGTAGGCGACTGAATGCTTACTCAGCACCAGTTCGCAACTCCTGCGCGCTTGCTGTCAACCAAACTGTACGTTTCCTCGCGTTCCTTGTATCTTTTGTCTTCAGCGTTGAGAGGGGGGATTCATGTGCAGGTCACCAATACGGATCTCCATAGATTGCCCTTGCTTTTTTGCGCCCTTGGGCGCTTTATCCATAGTCGCTTGCAACTGACGGAGGCCATGATTATGATGCAATTCACCAGGTGATTGGGTACCCCTGGTATTCATATCTATAGAGGGTGAGAGATAACACGGGCGAGAAGTATATCCCACTTTTCTAAAAAAAATTACACTGCTATAATTTATTTTACCTGTGCAATTACGGAATTTCGGTCAGGCGCCCCATATTCTGGAAACAGTTTGTTTCAAATACGGAACAAACCGGAAGTGGATTCTCAAAATGGTGCCGCGCCGCACCAATAATTTGGACAGCATTGGGAGGATATAACTCAAAATACGATTGGAATAGTCAACATAGGATACCGTAGTTTTCTAGAAGTTAGATAAAATTTTCATGTGAAGGGTACTTTCTGTTACATAAATCTGCAGTTTTAATTGTTGTACTCCATAGATTGGGAAAGGCTTTATTGATATCTAAGGCAGTTGTTTTGGCGTGTCTTATGTCAGCTTCATGGGTGCAGCACATTGTATATGGTCAATGTGCATTGACTATTTGGGGTTGATTGATTCATTCGTTCGGAACCCGGTCGAATTTAACTTAAAAGTTATGTCGACATTATGTCGTCATTGACAGAAAAATAAGATGAGACAACAAACAGCCCTATCCTGTTACTCCACATAAACCCCTTGCCTCAATATATACCAAGTATGAACTTGATCCAATCACGCACTTTAAAAAAGCTAGACAACATTTTAACCAAAGTTTAAAAACCAAAAGTTGTGACACACACAGACTGACAAAGAGCCTGACTGACGGAACACCGCGAATCAGCTGCATATTGGTCATCCTATCGGACGACCTAAAACTTAAATGCCTATTGCAAACATGTCTAGAAGGAGGGGGGAAAATACTCAGCATAGGGGTGTCAAATTTCGGGTAGTCTTGCTCCTGGGTACCCTAACTATTTTTCGAGCGGGGTACCCGGGACTCGAAATTGGTATGATTTCTAAAAATACTGGGACAGGAAGCGGCACATTTGACATACCAGTATGCACTCATTGGATTACTATGAGCAACTGGTTCAAACAGTGGGGCAATTAAAGTGCAGAAATTCAACTTGACACAAAAAATTATTTTATTAGTTTATTTATTTATTGAAATCAAATGTAATTTGCCCTGAGCCAAAAAACCAATAAAGAATTCTAATTTTGTGTTTAAAAATGTGTACATGAGTAAACTTGTAGCGGACACCTCGGGTGCATGTTCTAAAATGATGGGGCTTTCCATTCACAAACTGCCGCCGTATCACGTTAGCCATCATAAAAACATCGCCGATATTTCCATAAAACACCGTTTAACCAATCGCAAGTAAATTAATCCCAGACTGAACAACATTTCCGGCGCATAATGCCCCGAAAATGGCGGTCGTAACTGAGAACTCGGCTCCTGTCCACCTGTACAAACCCGATGGTGAAAAATTCTAACACACGGAAATGGCGCTTGATTATTTTTACGTCCGCTAACCTAATTTCTTTCCTTCACCTACCAAAATGCAACCTCCGTTCAGATTTTACGTCATCGAATGTGTGTCCTGTCTATGCATAACACGATTCAGATATTTCCAAACGAAAACCTGTTCGTAGCGTTGTGTCAACGTCATGGGTAGAATTTCGTCGTTGTGTACGTGAATCAGTCTTATTTCCTAACACAAATTTTTAAATAAAAAAAGAAAAATTAAAAAAATATTGTTAATTTTTTAAATTTCCGAGAATCGACATTGATGCACGCAAATCAGTTTATCGATAATCTTTGCGAGAATCGATCCTCGCCGAATTCTAGCCTAGGCACGTCCAAAAAGCCACAATTTTTCCGACTCAGCTTCCATGGTCTACCTGGCCCGCTTACACTAGTCTAATTTGCAATTGGTCACTTTAGTGGGAGCTGGTATTCCGAATTGTTGTCCGATATCATATCATGCTCATCATTATTATGTGCCAAATGTAAAACGTAAGAAATCAAGAGTCTGCTGCTAAGAATTATTCTCCATTATATTATTCCTGAATTGGTGACCGTATAATTAAACATAATCAAGCAGGCAGATGTACGATTTAATTGCCTGTCAAGTGAGTTTTCATCAAGCTTTTTATTTTGTAGTTCATCTGAAGAGAAGAGTGTATTGTGCCTTCCTATAGCTAACACGTAAGCACGCGACATTTTTTCCACTCTCCGTGCGTGGATTTAAAGCCATATTTTTTGTTTCACTCTAAACACAATTAAATACCCAGGCTAATGGTATACTTACTCCATAATTCGATTATATTAGGGAATTTAGGATGGATGGCAAGATTGTGAACTATAAATATGGTGAATTCATGTATGAAGTATCACATGACTCTTGCAATGTGTCTTCATAGCACATATGAACACGTCGCAAGATTTACATTTGCTGTTATAGTGATTTCCGTAAATTCGAGTAGCAGTGCTGCAATCCAGTACCCGGATTTCGAAGTATTCGATTCAAACTTCCCGGCGAGTTCCGGTGTGAAAAGAACTATAGTCCGGCGGGTGCCACAGTCCGGGGCTCCTAGACGATAACGGAATACAGCGTGATAACACTGTTGCGTAAGAGTCAACTGAATCGATGCCATTGTTCACCATTGTTCCAAACAGTGTTTGATCGCCTGATTTGATAACCGTGGCTAAGGTTTTCCATGGCCGAAATCGTTTTGGTCTAATATGCATAGAGAGATTTAGATTGATTATCTAACAAGATGGCCCGAAGCAACCCGTCTCCAGTTGTTTTTTTTTTTCTATCGGTTACACCCTCTTTTCGTGGCCTAACAAGCCAAAAAGTCCTAATTTGTCGCCGGAAACTGGACCCGACACCCGCAGTGGTACTGAGACCCTTGCCATACTATGAGGGCGAGGAACGACACAGCGGCTTTACCTACCCCCCCCCATACGACAAAGGAAGGACAAGGCTGTTTTTTTTGCTGACAGTCTACTTATTCAGAACTTTCTTAGCCCCGCTTCTAAGAGACGAGGAAAATTCCTCCGTAAAATGGGGTGGACTCCTATATAATCCATTTGGAATAGTGAGATTGAATCGTCTACAAATTCCCTTGAGGCCCGTATCGAGGTACAGAGCCATAGACTGCTTCATTTAAGCCTGCTAATCGCCGCTAACCGCGCTGTGCTGAATCGCTATCCGGAGCGATGCTCCCAATTCTTCAAAGAGAGTTGGTCCTGAAGGGGGAGAGGTCAATCTAAGAATTCAGGACGATCAGCTGAAAGGATATGGACGGGACATTTCCTACGCACAAAGTCAGTTTGAACAATCACTCTCAAGTAGGCAAAATCCATGCTTTTCTGTTAAATCTAGATTTGAAAAACTCCGAACATCCGTCTAAGAAGGAGGCCTGAAAAGTTTGATTAAATCCCCTCGGAAACTCGAAGAATATCGTGTAAAGGCTGATAACGCAACGGATGCGACTTATTCATACAATTCCTTCAAAAGCATTTTCTTCCACATCATCACATCAACATGAATGCAAGACTATGAAATGCAGTACAAATAAAAATGGCTTGTTCACAATAGAAATCAGATTATAATTATAGGATATAATTAAATTAGAACATAGTGATGAACGAGGTAACTGGTAACTTAGACTTTCTAGCCTGCTCCTATACGCCCACCCCCAACCACGATAGACGTTTGGTCGATGAGGACAATGACCGCAACTATGCCCTCAGTACCTCAATTGTACTTGCATCAACGAATGGCAGTTTAGAGGATGACTCAGCGCAAGAATGCCAAAAAGAAGAGAGCTTTCCTCCTAAGAATCGCGAACATACTCAGACCGCTACCTCGAGTCTGCGGATTGCAAGATGGATCACCTCATCACCCTGAAGGCATCTAAGAATACCTAACTCAGTTTAGTTGGAGAACGTGCGGGGACAGACAAGGATAGAAGATGATAGGCAACCCGACTAAGACGAGAAGCACCGGCTGCGCGTCACCGCTGTGAGCTTAAACTTTTTTTTTTTTTGAATTCCCGACAAGCCTGAAAGGACTGAGGCTGTTGAAAGGAATTACCAGGCCATCAAATTGCAAGGATCCATGAGTAGGATTGAAAGTGCTCGGCTTAATAACAATAGGGTTTTGGTAAGCAAAGGGGGCCGCCGGAACGCGATTAGAACAAGCGAAGGTGGCGACTATTGTCCCGAGTTTAACTCAGGTGATCTCTTGTATAAATGAGTACAATCGTCGGTCTGGCATCTGGTAGCGGGGTCAATGAACCGACCTGGATAACTCACTATGAGATACAATAAAGTCATGCACCAAGGACCCAGTTCAGCGGTCTGTACTAACATTGAATGAACTGACCTTGGTGTGATTGGGGTACCATAATATCAATATCCAACAACAGGTGTATTTTCTAATACATAGGTGAATGAAAGCTTCTTAACTTTTGTGGCTGGATTGTCCCGCCATAGTGACTGCCCCTATACGATACGCTCGGCCTCAGCCAGACCGAGTCTTATCGTATAAACAGCACTCGTTAAGAAGTTTTGTTTTCTGTAATAATCGGGTTTTCTCCGGAAATACCCGTTAGAGGTGTGCCGGTCAACATATGGATTGTGGGGGCTCGGAGAATAGACTCGTACATAGTGCTTGTTCTGTATTATCGATTGTTGATCGAGATAACTCGTTGGAGCGGGTTGAATTATTGTATTGTGCAAGAAATGAACTCGTTATAGGTTGTGTTTCGTAATTAACGATTAGTATTTGACTGAATTGGTACGACTTCGTCGTGTTCCAATGTCTGTTTCGGTCCCTGTATATCATATCGTGTCTTCGTTTCCGTCGCCAGACACATCTCGACACAAAGCCATCTGTGTATGTTTCTCATCTCCTTGTCATCGTTTATTAACCGTGCTTCGGTCGACCATCGGACGACCGCCCGGCAACCAGGCCTTTCTTGTCTTTCGATTTACTCAGACAACTCGTGTCCGTAGTCGATTTTGGCACCTCTTTGGGTGCCAGATCCGCTTTTATTCCTGCTACATCGTGCCTCTAGCGGATCTTGCCGAACTTATACTAATACTAGAATTTCTCTGCTCGTTTCTTTATGTAAAGAGCTCACCATAATCAGGTGCAAAGGCGGCGGCTTCGTTATCACAACTACAGCCTGTCTCACAAAATGTTACAATCAACCCGATGTTTTTCAATATCACTGAACATAAGTAATTTGTTTTTTGTATATCACATCAGGCGGAAAATATCAGGCTTTCCAGGATTTTTTTTTTTCATCTCAATTGCTTATTTCCATCGAGAGATACTCCAGTTTACTGCGAAACAACACATCGAGTTGTGCACTTTCTGTTTAGTGAAAACAGGTGACGAATTAGTAAACATAATTTTATTTACACTTGAACAGATATTAATCTTTAAAAGGGATTAACTTCATAAGAAACTATAACAGATACGAAAACAGTACATATGGTGGAAGTTTGATCACTAACTGTTCGGCTTTAAACATAAAGTGAATAACAATTCTATACTGTTGTCAGATGGCACATAGCGTACAACCTGCGTACAGTAATTCTTGAGGAGAGAGTTTCTATGGTCCTTGAGAATCAGGGGGGGGGGGGCAGCGGGAAACGCAAATTCCTACCGACACCTTTATACTTGCTTCCAAATTCAATTTTTATTGCTCCAATTAGTAAATGCACAAGATAGTGCAATATTTTAAACCATTTCTTTGGATTGGCGTGTTGATTTGTGCAATACCTTCCTTCTGGCATGATTTTTTAACATATACCAATCTTGTAATAAATTCCACTCCATTTCATTGACGTGCCTCATCGTTTGTATTGTTTGTTATTTATGAAAGAAGATTTAAATATTGAACTGATTTTTGACTATTAAACACTTGTTCGATAAGTAGACTCTTTGTTTACAATTTAATCCGGTGTTTATGTTTTTTCTTTTTTCAAGTTGCATCTTTTGTGAGCTTTAAGTCACCGCATGGCTAGCGGGGCGAAACACTCGCCATGCATAAAAGTGGCACCAAAATCGAGTTTGGCATAGCGCCTAAAATTGATTATATCGCTGGATTGACCAAATCAATAATGAAACAAGAAAAAACCAACAAAAAAAACAAAAACAAACCCCATTGTAACCTGGTCTTGTTCTTTAGCATTATGTCAGACAGATGACTTCTTTTTTGTATTCATTTTACAGTTTTTTTCTGATTGTACCAATTTTTTGAGACAGGCTACACATCAACCAACCCCGCCCCCGCATCTCTGCCCCGGTCACCGTCTGACCTTTAGATTTCCCGCCCTCGCGACTTGATGATTTACGCGGGGGCGATTTTGAATAATACAGCTTAATCTGACAGGCCATTATGCCGGAACTAAATCACCATACGCCGGCGAAGCCAAGGATTAAATGGATCGTCTAAATAGCATAAAAGGCTGGGTGAATAATAATGCTATGCTGTCTAGGTCGGTATGATACCACTTATAAAATAGAAATCCTAGACAGAAATCTATAAGTACGTAGTCTCACGTTGGACTACTATTATAGCTAAACCACATGGCCGCCAATCGGTGATGATAACAAGATAAACTATTACGGATTTGTGGCGGCTTGAAAGCTGACTAAATTTAAATGGTCAAAGGACCATCCCAACGCTAGTAGTAACAGAATTTAAATTGGAGATACAAAGTGCTAAACTAACGTTTTATAGCATACGGCAGAGAAAACCCGTCAAGAAAGATAATTTAGCAATGACCTATCTGTTTGACGTCCGAGAGAACGGATGAGTTAGTGTAGTGTTGGGCAATGTGGCAGGTACTGATGGTGGGGATGGACGTAATGTCCCATACTTACGGTGGTACATTTATCTATAAATTTACTTTCGAGATATCCGGCATCTTTCAGAGAAAGTGCACTAATTATTTGCATCATTGGTAAGTATTTTCCCTCCGCAAAAGACGTTCCATTTTACACAATTAAGCTTTGTATAATTCAAGATTTGTGGCCCAATCACTAACAAAAATAAACCATCGTCCCCCGAGACCCCGATTTTACTGAAGTGGTTACTTTGTTGTGTCGGAAAGCTACTATTTTTCTCATTTACCCTCCAAATCTTAGATGTTATGGTTTTGGATGTTTTATGAGCAAAAAATGTGCCCCCATTTTGGTTGACCAATATTATTCTAAACATACTCTATGGGGGCTTAAAGTACCTTTTTTCTCTCTCATCAAAATGGAATGAATATTGGCGTTACTAAGATATGGGATTCATGAAAGAGTATGCACTTCCCTATCGGGAGGCATCATAATAGTGTTTTACATAATGGAACGTAATTCCTTAAGGTTCTGTTTCCGATCGTCTTTGGGACCCCCACTGATTCACCCGAAGTAGTATCGTTTTGATATAAATGGAAGGCAGTATTTTTCTCATTGTCTTCTGAAATTTGAGTCCTCAATCCTTTTCATTTCCAGATAAACAAAAACCAACGAATTAGTGTTAACCATCAATATTAGCGAAGTATTTTTAGGGCTTTTGCAATGTGCATTATTGCTTGCTACCATAAAACCGCAAGTTTATTTCCCACGGTACTTGATGGGGTGTAATGTGCAAGTAGCAGGCTCTCAAAACAAGTAAAGAACACCACTAGGCTAATCGGAGCAAGCCCCTTTAATCATCCAAGTGCAGTTTTTTCAACGCTTCAGTGCACGGGCCATCCGTGTTTACCTGGGGAACTAAGTTGTTAAAAATGTCAAAATATTTTAGGTTGCTGGTTCAAACCCCGCCAAGCATGCATTTTTTCTCAACACTTTGCTGACCAGCTCCAGTGAAAGATTAAGAAAATTCAATTTTGGACTGAGTATATTTAACAGTGCATTTTGTGATTCTAGCACCACTTAAAAAAAATCCTAAATCACAAAATTTCAGCTGAAAGGATCATGTGTTTTAGTCGTTTAAGCAATGCTTCTATTAAAGTGTCCTACAGACCAGTGCTGTGATTTCTAATTTTCCAGGGCACAACAATTCACTTGTTGGACTTGTGATTTACGAGCAGTTCAGGACGAAGTTGAAGCTTTAGCCAAAAATAAGCTATTGTCCTGCCTAGTGTTCGTTGGCTATCATCGATTTTGAAATCAAAGTTAACAGGATAATTGGGTGTGTTCTATCACTGGCTTAACTTTGCTCTACCAAACCAAATTGCTTGATTGACCAGGGTATAACTTCATCTCTAACTGTTTGTAAATAAGGAGTAGTGCTAGCAAATTGTCGCACCCCGTAACCTTCACGTCTCATACGCCCATTATATTCCTTACCTGGCATGGTTCCTCCACAGGCACATCTAGCCTGTTTGCTGCCCTCACTGGAACAGAATGTGCAACAGTGCCAAGTACCAGAGTGCTTCTGTGTAGCCGGTTTTACTCTCACCTGATATGGACTGCCCTGCAGAGCAGAGAAAATATATTTAAATGCATTAGGGTACTATCTATAGTGTGTTCACATTCACTATAAGATGAAACATGACCTTTGAAAAAGTACACTGAGATAACACTAGGGAAGGCCAAGGTCATGTTCAACCCTATGGTAAATATATTATACTATAGTAGATATAGTTTATTCTGGCACAACTTGGAGCCTTTCCATCAACAAAATGTGTAGAACTATATTGTGGTTAAAGAATGGGGTCATGTTCCACCTTACACTGGACAGGTAAAGAAATGTGATGTTACGATAGTTGTGATAGTTAGAAAGGAGGCAGCTGTTGATGAGTGTCTTTTGAGGGTTTGACTCATCTTCAAATAACCCCTTGGGCATCACTTTCAAATAACCCCTTGGGCATCACCGCTTAGCTTTTCGGGGGGGGGGTGATTGGTTTGATTACATGTGGGGTTTACTGGGGAGTTTTTCCATAATCTGACCACATCTGACACACTTTTTCTGACCACTTATGGTTAGGGGCAACCTTCACGGAATAAAGCCAGGTTTATTCCTTTTAAGGTTTCCAAATTCATTAGCGTCAAAAAAAGTGTGTAGATGGGTCACATTATGGAAAACGCCTGTTTTTTCCGTAACCTTACCAGGTTTGTGTATTCACATCAACAGCTTTTATTCCTTGATTGCATCAAGCGTAAGGTTTTTAAGGGTGGTTCCCAGTGTAGGCTCCAAGTTCTAAATAGATCTAAAGATCATTTTCCCCATATGTTGTCACATCTTAACATTAAAACCAAAAGAATGTGTCCTTCATTTTACATTCCACAGGCTTTTCAGCTTTCGATGTCAAAAACCAAAATACAGGCTTTTTCATATTTTTTACGTTTGATTTTTCTGGTGAACCCTACTCCTATTTTAGTTTTTTCTGCAGATTATGAAAGCAGGTGTGGCTCTTTCATAATTTTCCTTGCTGCGGTATAATAGACTACTTAATAAACTCAAGATATGGCCATTTTTCCCCCAAAAATGTGTGAAAATCATTTTTGGGGAAAAAAAGCGGCTAAACAGTCCACCCCCATCGGGTTTTTAAGAATATGGTGGGAGGGTATCTAGTTTACCTGGTAAAACTAAAAAGAGATCTACTTACTGGGCATCGACTCTGGATAGCCAACGGCGGCCTACTAGCAACCTCGCGTCGGGAAGGGTCATCCGGTCCATGGTCTTTGCTCTAATACATCCTCTAGCGGACCAAACCGGATTTAAAACTTTGGTTTTTGTCACTACTTCTTCTACTTTTTACTCATACTATAACCAATTCATATGTCACATTCGGTGACTTATGAAATACAAATGCCCAACTGAAATTACCGAATCTTGATGTGTAGTGCTAATTTTACATTTTTGGAGTCAATCCCACAATGCCCAGTTTTTGAGAAATTTTCACCTCATAGGGTCTGTGATCCCCAAAATCCTATTCTTACCATCATAAAAACCCTGACTTTTTATGATGTATTTTAGCTCACAAAGCTTAGCACTTAAGAAATTTGTTAGCATGATCATTAAATCCTCTTGTGGTTCTTACACTATTTGGAACACTTTAACCCATTAATACTGACATGTGTTTATTTTAGTACAGTACAGTACAGTATAGGCACATTGCATTGCATTATGGGAATAGTTCAAAACACCATCAGGTGGCAACCCTAAAAGAACAGCTTTTGTACTGATATAAATCAATAGTCACAAGAATGTTTTTTGACATGCCATATCCATGCCTATGGTTGTACTAATGTGTTTTATTCCAATTTCCTATTTTCGACCAGAACAATAGTTGAAAGAGAACTGTTTTATCAATGCATAAAAGGTGAGGATCTTAATTGGGCCTTGATTAGAGGTTTAATGTTCTGCTATTTTAGCTTTGAGTGCATTGGCAAAAAATCAATGCACATGCGCTCAGTTTGACGAAGAAATAATGGCACAACCCCCCCGCAGGGGCGAGTGCCATTATGAGTCCGGTCAAACTGTCAGACCAATGCTCAAGAAACTAAAAATATGTGACATTACCTAATTCATTAATGTTACTACAGCAGACAATGTACCAAAAAAACAAGGCGGTCTCGAACAACAAAGGTCCCCCGCCCAGTGCAGTAGCTAAGAACAAGAAGCAACAATTTTAATATCTCAAGGAAGATTGTGATGGCCCACCAGTTCATCCTCCTACCCATGTTAAGTGATTTGACCTCGGATGAACCCCATGACCTTGGATGACCTTCCAAAGTGTCAACACTGAATGTTTACCACCCCCAACCCCACCAAGTTTCATCTCCTCTCCACATGATTAGGGATTTTGCCCTTAAATGACGCCACACTACCTTGAAATACCACAAATTTTTTTGGCACTGATGATGACCACACACCATTTTTTACTCTCATACCACCTGTTAAGTGATTTGACCTTGGATGACCCGCTGACCTTGAAATACCTCAAATGTTTGGTACTGGAATGTTGACACACCCCCCAATTTTCCATCCTCCACCCCATGTTTAGTGAGATGACCTGACCCCCGCATGACCCTTCAAATTAACCTTCCCAAATTTTTGCACTGAATGTTTACCACACCCACCAGTTTCATCCTCCTATCACATATTTATTGATTTGACCTTGGTGACCCTCATGACCTTCCAGACCTTCAAAAGTTTTGGAACAGAAAGTTGATCACACCCACCAATTTTGAACCATCCAACCAC
>JAMKCH010022821.1:0-19854 GCA_023653785.1 Ophioderma brevispina
TAATGATTCAATTTGAAATTATCTTATGTGGCAGCCGTTTTGGTATTTAAGATGACTGCTACAATGCAATTATCCAATTCTCTATACAGTAGGTGCAATGCTTAATTGATTCCTTACTCCCCTTTCACGAAGTAGGCCTCATAGGTCACAAAAGGTTACCGCAACATGTTTCCGACACCGAAAATTGGGCATAGATGTAGGAGCGGAAGGGAAAGCTCTTTTAAAACCCCTTTGACCGATTATCATCGCCCGCTCGAAAACATTCTTAAAACTATTGTATGGTACAATACCAACACGAGAACAATATTATGCTGAATGCCGTGCTCAGCTTCTCAATGTATATATTTAAGCAGATAGCGACATAATTATTATTGTAATAATTGTGCATTTCTTTATACCCGACTATAAACTGGGCATAAAATGTTTAAAGTAAATACTGCTTATTGATTATTTTTAAGACCTGAACCACCGTCCCCGCACTCATCTTCAAGGGTCCATAACAGGTGCATTTAGGGTGTTCATTTGAGGTCATTTATTAAAGTCGGAGATAGCATGTTCCTAGATGAGTTACATTGAGTATTCTATTTTTTTTTAATCGTCACTTTTCGGCTTTTAAAACTTGAATTTTTGTAACTCCGTATTTCTTAAAGTATATTTTGTGAGACAAACTCTAACTTGAATTGGGAAGAAAATGGCGTATAAACAATGACACCAAACTTCACAGTGTCCTAAGTTGCCCGTTTTTTTTCAATTTGTCCTGAAGTTGGCCACATTTTAGTGAAATATGAGACCCTTGCGATATCCGATTTTCAATTCAGAGAAAATACATTGTTTTAAGCCCATGATCCGTGTACAAAGAATTGTTAAAATGGACGTCCGATCGCCATATTTTACCACAGCATTGTAATGTAGGGCGATGCATGTGATGCACATGCATTCAGCGTTAAAGGGTCTTTCGTTATTTCCAGCAGCCTTCGTTTTATTTATGGATTACTAATATCCTTGAAAAGCTTATTCTCAAAATTTGAGCTGATCCCGATATTGCGGGTTTTGGTGTTATGAGCAATTGCTCGTTTTTCCCACGGTCCCATAGGCTACTGTGCTGAATTTCGTGTCCGTTTACGGACAGAAAATACAAAATTGCGAATTTCTTCCAGATTCAACCGAATTTTGCAACGTAGATTGGACATACGTGGATTACTAAGGCCACGGTTCAGATGATCGACATAAAATCTCAACATTTTTTAGGTAATTCGGGTGGACGAGGCTCCTTTAACAGTGATCTCGTAGTACGTTGTTATTTGGCAAGGTTCTCAAAATCTATTTTATAGTATTCATGTTTGTTAGGAAATATACAGATGAATAATCAGTTTATCAATGGAGCATATTCAACAATTAGGCCTAGGGCTATGCTTGGCCCTATTATCAATTTTATATTTTTCCATTTTGGTTTTCAACAAATCTTGGTGGGTCAGGGCGCAGGGGGTGCACACACATTTCACCAGAGGTATCTATTTTCGTCGTAGCTTGATAGGAGGGGGTGCGGTTGCATATTAACTTACTTGAGTCAATATCTGATGTTCGCGTTGGTTGTCAAGCACTCTACAAACAAAAAAAAACGGGGGGCCTCCAACCTCAGCCGAGATAAAAAATTAATGGTCTATTTTGAACATGCAGACCATAAAATGGTTTTTTTTTTGGGGTATCGAGGGGCAAATTTAGCTTAGGAGCATTGAATGTCATGACGTTCAGAAGAAAAAAATCCCATCACGTCTTAGATTGAGAATCAAGATTAAGAATTTCCACTTTTTTTGGGGGGGGGACCACTGCCTTACCGCCTTTCACCTATCACCACCACTGTTTTCCTGAAATAAAAATGTTCTGAAGTAGTGTTTGGGCTTTATTTTGAATAGACGTTGCACAAACGAAAATCATTGTTTAATTCGATGCCATATTTTGGACAAATCTAGCCTATTAAACAAGGGACGCACACTCTACCAAACTTCCTACCTCTAGATTTCGGGGCCAGCGAAAGGACACTGAAACTTACCCTTTTGAAAAAGAAAAAAATGAAACCCCCCCCCCTCGAGGACTTACTTAAAGGTGGACTCTCCGATTGCCAGTCTCGTTACGACTCGTACAAATTTTTGTATCAGGTAACGCATACAATGTTTTTTCTGATATGTGGGTGAATTTTATGAAGCAATGTTGTACCATCCTCTTAAAATATGACAAAATGTTCGCTAATTGTCAGTCTCCCAACAATAATTATAAGCTTACATACAGTAAAAAGAATAGTGCTTTGCAACTCACATAATTGCTTCCTAACTAAAATCACAACTTGGATGCATTGAAACTTGGGCCGACAGAGCTTTATGGCGGATATTGGTTCGTTCAATGCAAAAACCAAAACAAAAAATACATGGTAAAATCAGAAAGTCTACCTTTCTAACTGTGTTCATGCTTATAGTTAAGAACTGTTTACTAACTCCTATGGCACATGATCACAAATTAATTCACTACATAAGCCGTAATTAGTTTTTACATGGGGGGGGGGGGCTTAGTGCTGGGGTGGGGCAGTGGGTAGCATTCTCCTATATAAACCATCGCAGACTTTCCACCAGTTTATGTAAGCAAATCTCGTTTGATTTACTGATTTCTTTCTCTCTACCCTAAAACAATCAATGATAAAAAACAAATATAGCTTAATTGAGTCATGATTGATGGATGACCCATTATTTTTCCCAGTTAGGAAATTACGCACCATATTCAAAGTGTATGTAGCCAATAGACTAAAGAACACAATTAACTGAAATAAGCTAGCCTGAAGAAGTGCCATGAAAAATGTTATGATGTGTGTTAGAGTAGTTATGCAACCTTATTCGGCATGTTTTAATATTTTGACCTCATTTGACCTTTTGTGACTCTAGGTGACCTTGAACTTGACCGGTGCGGTGGTTCCATATCCAATTTTTTTCCAAATTTATTCCTCTACTTCTCTTCCATAATTTGATGCATTTGAACAAATGCACAATTTGTTAACCTCCTGCTTACACTTAGCCATGCTGAGTAAATTGACCAACCTCGGGACAAAATTGAGAAAACGGTCACTTCGGGCACTGTCAAGTTTGGTGGCATTTGGAAGATACGCAAATTTTTCCTTTCGTCATTCTATGATTTCGTCTCCAAATATTATCATACTTTAAAAATACGGCGTTACAAACTACAAAGTTTTCAAAGTACGAGTAAAAACGAGAATCAATGTAATCATCTTAGGGAACATGCTATCTCCGACTTTTTTGGACGGAAATACTCAGAAATTCTTCTGTAATCGACTCAATCTCTTTGTTTTCGTCTCATGTAAACAAACCACTGGCTGAGGAATAGACCTTTCTGCGCACGAGTTATGACCTGTTCAGCTGAGGCGTTGTCACGAAATCGTCAAGAGGATCGCTTCTGCGGCGATGATCATGGAAATGAAAAAGTACTCCCTGCCGAGAAGTGGCCTTTGTTGGGATATGTTAGTTTTAGTGGTAGAAGGGGGATCTCGTGCACCCCCCTGAAATCACTTTTCTAATCAATTTCTCATATCAAAAAATGCGTAGAAAACAAGCTAAATAGCTATGTTAAAAAAATACACAAATTGTCCCCGTGCCATTTTTAGGTAAATTTTTGCAAA
This sequence comes from Ophioderma brevispina, assembly GCA_023653785.1. Lineage (NCBI taxonomy): Eukaryota > Metazoa > Echinodermata > Ophiuroidea > Amphilepidida > Ophiodermatidae > Ophioderma > Ophioderma brevispina. Next base: position 3,680 of record JAMKCH010022821.1, read on the forward strand.
TTAAGAATCGCCATTACAAAATATCTCAACCGTATATCTCACAACAAGAAACAAAAATTATTCTTCTAACCACTAACCGCTTGCCATGCTATTTGATTGTTGTTTTTTCTTCGAGCCAAGGGGATGGTACCAACATGGCCGCCTCAAATATCTACAAGTATAAAAGTGGCTAAATGCCTGTATGATTTAGTCTTATGTCATAAATTGAAAATAAAGTAAGGAATATATGTCCTTCGACTATTAGATACTCATATCTGCCTGTTTTGCTTCGTGAGTAATTTAACATTTAATTGGCGGCCAATTGCCGCCTTCAAAATGTGTTAAACTTATAAATTACCTTATATTGTCCACCAAAGTAGATGAAAAGTAAATTAAAGTATAAGGACTGTGCGTTGTTTGACCAATTAGAACCAAAGCTGGTATTTTATTTGGTTAACTTAGTTGAAAATGAACTTGACCTGTGCAGGTGGTTCCATATCCAATTGTTTTCCAAATTTAATTCTCTACTTCTCTGCCAAATTTGATGCTTTTATAACAAAATGCACAATTTTTACCATTATCTGCTTAACTAACATTACCATGCTGTGGTAAATATGACCAACTTCGGGACAAAATTGAGAAAACGGGCAACTTCGGGCACTGTCAAGTTTGGTGTCATTGTTAAGATACGGCATTTTTCTCTCCAATTCAAGTTAGATTTCGTCTCCAAATATTATCATACTTTAAGAAATACGGCGTTACAAAACATCAAAGTTTTCAAAAGTACGAGTAAAACTAGAATCAATGTAACTCATCTTAGGAACATGCTATCTCCGACTTTTTTGGACTGAAATACTCAGAATTTCGGCTGTAATCGACTCAATCTCTTTGTTTTCGTCTCATGTAAACAAACCACTGCGCATGGAGGATAGACCTTTCTGTGCACAGGTTATGACTTGTTCAACTGAGCGTGTCACGAAATCGTCAAGAGAGGGTCGCTTCTGTCGGCGATGATCATGGAACATGATAGAGTACTCCCTGCCGAGAAGTGGCCTTTGTTGGTATGTAGTTTAGTGGGTAGAAGGGGGTCTCGTGCACCCCCCTGAAATCAATTTCTAATCAATGTCTCAATATCAGAAAAAATGCGTAGAAAACGATTAGCTATGTTAAAAAAATCAAAAATTGTCCCACGTGCCATTTGTAGGTAAATTTATGCAAATTAGAATCGCCATTACAGAAAAATATCTCAACCGTATATCTCAACAACAAGAAACAAAAATTATTCTTCTAGAGCCATTATGACATCTTGCCATGCATATTTGTATTGTTGTTTTTCTTCGGATCCAAGATGGTAGCCAACATGGCCGCCTCAAAGATCTACAAAGTATAAAAGTGCTAAATGCCTGTATGATTTAGTCGTATAGTCATAAAATTAGAAAATAAATTAAGGAATATATGTCTTCGACTATTAGAAACTCATATCTGCCTGTTTTTGCTTAGTGAGTATATTTAACATTTAATATGGCGGCCAATTTGCCCGCCTTCAAAATGTGTTAAAACTTAGAAATTACCTTATATTGTCCCCAAATTAGGATGAAAATGTAAATTAAAGTATGGGAAATGTGCGTTTGACCAATTAGAACCCAAAGCTGGTATTTTTGTTTGGTTAACTTATTTGAAAATGAAGATGGCGGCTAATATCACCGAGTTCAAAAATCTTGAAAGCGGCTTTATTAGCCTACATCTTGAATTTAAGAAATACTACTGGAACAAAAATAGCGGTTATGAGTTACTAATGATATTAGACACATTTTAATTTGTACTTTATCATTCTTTCTGGGTACTATGTCTAGATATACGACAAAAATGGGGTAATTTTTAAGGTTTAAATTGTTTGAATGTGGCCATATTGACCGCCATCTTAAATTTTAACAAACAAAATTACCAGCTGTGTGTTTATACTGGTCAAACGCATATATCTCATACTTTAATTTAGACTTTTATTATTGTGAGATGACATATCCAGTTACAAGGCAATTCTCCTGGGTTCAAAGATTCTTGATGGGGAGAAATTAGTCGTTGCATTGAATTGTAAGAATGCATATCATACAAACAAGATATATATGAGTTTCTTGTGGTCAAAGACATACATCTCTTACTTAAATTTATAATTATATTATTATTTTTTGACTATACAATTAAATATTACAGGTATACATCGTTTTTACCTTAGAGCGGCCATGTTGGCTGCCATCTTGGATCCGAAGCAAGATAATAATACAAATGTGATCGACAAGAGTTCACAATGCCTCAGAAACAACATTTTGTATTTTCTTGTTGTTGAGATATGGTTTTTTCTGTAATGGCGATCCTAATTTTGCATAAATTTACATAAACATGGTAGATGGGACAATTTTTGATTTTTTTAACATAGCTAATAGTTTTCTACGCATTTTTTTCTGATATAGAGACATCGATTAGAAATTTATTTCAGGGGGGTGCACGAGACCCCCTTCTACCCACTAAACTAATGCTTTTACAATGAGTTGCCAAGCGATATTGGGATAATCGGCGTTGCGTAATGCAATTAGGGAAGAGCTTTCTCCTTCTCTCCTACCTCTATGAATTGGGCAATTCGATTGCAGCCGTTTGAGTTGATGATAGCTGCCACATCATGCAATATGCGGTATCCAAGTGATCCACTGTTTTTTTGGTGGATTTCTTGACCCGAAAAAAAATAGGTATGGACACAAAGGTAATCATTGTTCATAAGGTCTCAGAAATCAGGATATACGGCAGTTGGTTTGAAAGGAGGCATTTTTCCAACTAGCAAACATAATAGCCACTTTACCATTTGTTGGGACATGTAAATATCCAATTAGGCACTCCTAAAATAAAAAAGTAAAGATATAAAAATAAAATAATACATTTTCAAAGGATCTGGTGATGTAGGGGAGGAGAGTAGGTTGTTTCTCGTAGCTCAAAATAACCATCTGACCATTTGGGCAAATGTCACTCTTACTAGTGAGTTAACCATATATGAGAAATGTTAACACCTATTACCCTAGTGCAATGCTTTGCAAGGATGTAGATGACCAAGGAACTTCATTCGTCTGCCCACCTATATAATGTCTTATCTGACATTTTGGACTTTTGGAGATATTTTGCATATGTACTTATAATTATGGTCTATACATGCACAAAGTTACAATCTTGAAAGCTGACCTAATTAGTGGAGATATTAATTAAGAATTTTAATCAATACGACTCAAACTGCATATCACGATTTCACATACTATCGTATGTTTCATTTACACGGAATTTCAATAGGCGTCTAATTAACGCTGTTCGTAAAAACAGTTGTTCGCTTTTCACATACAGATCTATGCCGGACGTATCTGCCTCGTGGTGAACATGACATGTTTCAATACAGATTATCTGAAGCATTTGAAATATAACGGTGGAATTAGCGTCGTATTGCAAAAATAGACTTTTTTGCCATTTCAAATACAGCTTATGACTTTGTAGCGTTATATCAGGACTAAAATGCACTTTCAAAACTCCTCAAGTTGAAACTTATTAAACATTAGAATGTTTCTTCATAATGCACAAAGTAAAAGTAAATTTAATGGTTAAAATTATTCCATAGTAAAAATGAAATCTCCCGGTAGAATTTCACTGGCGATTTCCTCGAAAACGGCATTTCGTAGTAAGACGTATGTATGTGGGCGACGATTTGATTCTAATTGTATGACACTTTTATAGAAATTTTATCAGATAAAGGACAATTTTATTGTATTTTCTTTCAGTGAAGGCCTGTTTCCATTTTTCGATTTTTTTTGGGGTCGATTCTGACCCAAAAAAGCAAAAAATCATAGACATTTGATACACTTGTGAAAAGAATCGGAGCATTTGAACCTTTACCCCATATGACCTTGAAAACCGTTACTTGTCAAAGTTTTTTAATAAAAAAGCCATATATCAAAGGATAGGCAAAACTAGACTTCTTAAATCCTTATGACATGAGTGTAGAACATTGTATACATTTGGAAGACAATTAAAAAACAGAGAATTGACCATAATAAAACCGTTAACCCCCTAATTCCTGAATTAGTACAAGGGGGAAACTTGGGTACTTTTGATATGTTTGTCCTCACAACATTAGCAAACCTATCCTGGAAAAATCAGCTATGGCTTTTTTTTATCGTTGTTTTTCAATTATCTTGGACTAAAAGAAAGCATTCAGAAATATCGAAATGTTCGGTGAACCACGTGCGGGCTTGTACGATCTGGAGGGCTATCAAAAGTTTTCTTCAACATAATTTAACCTTTCATGAACGGATCCATTAGATATACTGGAGACATAAATATGACACACTGGGCTATGGGGCGAGGATACAAACTATCTAAATTAATATGCAGATGAAAAAAATTATTGCATACATCTATAAAATCATTTAATTAAAACGTCAAGTATTTGTAAGTCAGTGTGAGTGGTCCAAAGTATCATTTACTTTATTATGTGGATGGTTTTTTCAATAAACAATTATTAAATTCAAACACAGTATTAACAAGAATAGTCTTTTAAAAAGACAACCATCGCTTATGGAGGATGTTATACTTATATTAGAGGATTATTAGAACCCACCGTATTTCTTTCTATATGGCAGGCATACACCATACTCACGCATCAACCTTTAATTCGAATAACACCAAAGACCCCTATTTTTTTGCAGTCCTGACAGTGGAATCCCATGGTTTTGGAAACACATAGCCTTACCCCATATCCATTTCAATTGATAAAGTCTGAGCGGGGTTATATATTGGTAAAAAGTAATTGAACAAGCATTTCAGTCAACTTACAGTTGGTCACAAGGATCTGGTACGACTGACATTAAGCAATTGTAGAAAATTGGGGTAGTTATTCAAACAAATAGATCCAAATATTTTAAACCACGCCGGTGCACCGAGATTACAAGAATTCAAACTTACAGAAACAGAGTTTTAAACAACGCTTGTGTTGTCTGGCCATTGTACACATTATGATACTTCAAGGACTATGGGTCAGATCATCATTACATGTCAATGAACTGAAGAAGTAACACTGTGATGGTCGGCTGTCATCTAATCAGAAAGTTTGGTTTCTAATTGCTGAGGAAAGTGTAAATGAGTTTCCTAGTAGGCAGATACCATCGTTAATCCTTAAAATAAGGGGAACCAGAGGACTTTGTACTGATACAGGGACAACCACCCAAATCCTATGGAATGAAGGGGAATTCTCCAAATCATTTCTGCTGCAAATATGCTACGGTAGCTTGCAATGTTGTGGCTTTTATCCACTCCGATTTATACCATCTTCGATGGAAAAACAAGATATGTTATATCAAAACAGAATAAAGCCAAATTTGAAATCTTCGTCTTAAAACATATGATTAACTGGAAATAAATAGGTGGTAGTTTGAATTCAAAACCAATCAACAGTGATGCGGACTGTATAAAACAGAGGATACTTTAGTGAAAAAATGTACACTATAATGTTGTTGCTATTAAAAGAGGTTTGCAACATGACTCATATTTTGGACATCATTTATAACAGTAATGTAGATGCTATTTAGCTTTGAAATTGGGTAGATAAGTTATTTAGGAGATGTATGGCAAACGCTCGGGTCGTAAGACGGGTGTGGATGTGGGTTCCAACAGATTATGAGATTTTGGTCCGAAGTTATGCTCCAGGAGATGGAGCATTAACACTGGAAGGACCAAGGGGTTTTCACCGTTGGTGGGCCCAAGGGGGGGGGGGGTCCATGGGACCCCCCCCTAAGGAAACCACTTCCCGACGGAATTTGCACGAAATTTATACCACATGTGAAGGATCATAAGACAACTCCGAATCAGCAATAAAAATGCGGATTTGTTATTTGGGCTACAAAATTAGGGGCAAAACATTGTTTTCAAACACGCGACAACTTGGGAAAAAAGACGGAAAATTCAAATGAGCCTTTCCGGACATCAAACATTTGAAAACTTATTTTATGTTGATATCTATTCTAGAAGACCCAAATTACTTATATTACACAAAACCAGCAGTTTTAGGGCAGCCTGTATTTTTACGGGTGTTGCAAAATACACGTACATTTCCCTAGAGTTGTACAGTAACGGTTTGCAAGTACATGATGAAAGTGTTTGTTTGCAGCACATAAGGGTTAATATTTTAATGTACTATATAATTGTGTACCTAATGTATGTGTGATACTATATCAGCAAAATAAAATTTGCTTAAAAAAAAAAAATTCTTTGTATTTTTTTTAAAAATATTCTCAATGATTCGTTAGTGCCCAAGGGGGGTTCATGGGACCACACTAATTAATTCATTAACGCCTTGGCCGCTTTTAATTATTTTGGTATGAAAAGAAGCGCATTTAAAAGTCAGGACAATTACAAAAATTTTCGGCGCAAAACTCGCACGCGTAAAGCGGCCAGCGCGAAAACAAATTTTTGGGGTCACTAGTGAAAACCCCCCTTGGTCACCTTAAGTGTTAATAATCTGGAGAAATATTATGTCAAATTTGAATGCACATGCTCCAGGAGAATATTGCAAATATGCGTCATAGAGCAGGATTTGGACAGATATTTTTCTCTGTCATTGTGCATTCAAATAATATGCTCCCGGACCATATTGAAATATGTATGGAGCATATTTGACTTAAATATTCTCCAAATTACCAGATTATTTATGCTCCAGGAACATGCCCCAGTACCATGTGGTCCTGGGAGCATATATTTCTGGGACCATCTGCGCTCCTGGAACATAATTTTTGGAAAAAACTCAAAAAGAAGCGTTAGAAATCACTACATGCTTCATTTTCTACTTAGTCCTTGTCAACAGTGGATTATATTGTTACGCTCCGCTTACAGGACACTCAGTGTCCAACCCACCACTTTCAAATTGCTTCGCCCCGCTGCCCTGAATCAAAGGTGATTTATTTAAATATATTATTTACTAAAAAGGTTTTTAGGACCAGTGTCGAATCCAAGTCGAGGGATTAACTTACATATGAAGGTGGTGTTTTTTACTTAAAGGGGCGCCACGCGATCTTCAGCCTCTAACCCCAATTTTCAACATCACATTTTCATTTCCAACACATCAACTTGAGATTTTGGGTATCTCATTGGAAAAGCTTGTATTTTCTAATCTCACACCTGCAAAATATTTTGTTCCAGTTCCGATGTACAGGCAAATTGTTTTTTATGGTAACCAAAAATAACACATTACCAGCTCGCATTCTGCTTCTTCTGTTCTTCTTCTTCGTTCTTGCGTATGAGGCAGCATGCTAAATGTGTTGTAAACGTGGACCAACTCACTGTTATTGGTTGGGGTTGAGATATCTGTATCCATCCACGGCGGACGAAGGTAGGGCACTCTTTGAGAATGTGATCCGCAGATCTGTGAAATGGAGAACCACATTGGCAGACTGGCGATGGTCGCAACCCCCATCGGTACATATTGCCGTTGAAACGACCTACTCCTGTGCAAATCCGGTTTAAAAAAAGAGTAAGGGGTGAACCCTTCATTGCGTTGGAGATTGCTGCCAGGTGTAGTTCTTCTTAGGTTTAATCGAGAGTTTTTGATCTGGTCCTTGGAATGTCTAGCCAGGCAGTATTCCATGTCCTGTAAAGATGTTGAATGGGGAACTCGAGAGTTTAGCAGCAGCGTGTCGGGCAGAAAGGTCGGCGAGAGCGCGTCCTCTGTCTACCGATTGGTGTGATGCTCGCTCTCCCCGCTCGCATTCAAATGGTATGTCGGATTCACATGCAATTAGTATTTTGGTGATGTGCCTTTCCTACGAAAAAAAATATATGTTCAATCGGCGGTGCACCTTTAATAGACTAATAATAGAATAGCATTGTTCTATACAGTACTCGACGGGCCGCCCTTAAGGTTCAACGAGAGATTTTAGACCGTCCATATATTGTGTTATAATGTAGTGATTTCATATAGATAAGATCCCGAATAGATGTCTTTGCCTTGTTTTGGCTGCAGAAATGCCTTGGACGTGAAAACAAAAGGCGAATTTGATGATGCTTATTTTCAATATCTTGATTTTTTCTGAATTTAGTATTTGCCCCTACAGTAAATCCGAAATTTCATACACAATTTTTTGTACCAAAGAACAAATTTTCAGCTTAAACCCTATCACAATGGAGATATTTTTGATATAAAGCTTAAATACACCAAGTTTCAGGGTTGTAAACGTTACTCCTTGAGATTGTAGTTGTGACCGATCAAAACCACATTAATAATCAATTAATATGACGTAATTTTAAATGTACTAGAGAATACTTTTAATCCTAACATTGATTGGACCACTACTACACTTTTCATAAAGAATAACTTATAAAAGCCTGAAATTTAGATTGTAATATAGTGGAAAAAATCAGCTTTTTCACATTTTTAAGTGGACACACAACTATTTTTTGAAATCTCTCGTTGCACTTTCGAGCACCAAATAACACATTTTAGGAGCGTCCTTAATTTTAATTTCTTTTTTTTGAGATTTTATTACGCAGTTGTGATTGGTACTATATTAAATGTAATTGTAATAAAGAAGGACGTTGTAATTACAATCGGGATCCCCGATTCTAATTCAACGGTGGCCCTGGAAACTCCAATTTCTGTCCACGTTTTGTCTGTCCATGTAACGCAATAATTCGCATTTCAATAAATGAACCCTAATGACTTGCGTTGACCCCGCGAACAGATAATGAGTGAGTGTGGACCACGTCTTTTGCGCTATTGCATATGGAGGCACATTTGCAGCGGCCATTGAATTAGTATCGGGATCCCCGATAATCATTCGAACCAAATCCCTCGTTTCCTCCTCCGACAAATAGAGAAGTCTTTTGGAGCCAAATTTCATCTCAGTATTACCCTTTTTGGCCGTTTTCTACAGTATTTGAAAACTCTTCAATTCAATGTTTTGTATTCTCAAAATGCTTAAAATGGACTTCTTGCGCTCAGTTTCTTCAAATTACAAGACAAAATTTCCTTGTTAGTGACAAATAGAGGAGTTTTGACTTTAGAATTCGCAGGTGCATTACCGCACGCGAGTGTTGTCCCACTTATCACACGTTTTTCTTACGAAAAGGAAAGTAAACTAAAAATGTCATCAATCTGGTTACACATTAACGTAAATAATAGCGGCATTTTTTTAAGAGCGCCCGACACGGGATTTTTTGCACAGTTACACATGTAATGTCTAATAAATATATTTTAAAGGCTTCACTTAGCGATTCAAATATTCATTTTTTTGGTAATTAATTACAATGATCCCACTAGAATTTAAAGAAATCACCTAAAATGTTCATTCCAAGTTTGAGATGATCGGATTTTTCATATTTTTATTCACAATAATGTACAATAGGATACTGGCCGGAATTTATTACAAGTTTATGATTTCTATATCTCTTACGTCCCAAGAGGAAAATTACACCATCCTCCGCGATCAACCCCGCAAAAAGAGAGGTAGCGTCTTCTTCTCATTAGATTAGGATCAATACCCCCACTAAACACAAGGCAGGTGCCCGCTCCGTGATTTTTAACATAGCAAAGATTGACGCTTTAGGGATTTCAGGGATATCCCTAAAGCGTCCCTATAGGAAAACCTGACGAGTCACCGAAAAAAAGGAGGTAATCGTGATTTTTCCTGGTAGAGTGCCCTAAAACAACCCGGAAAAAATGTTGGATAGGCAAGAGGAAATGGTGTTCTCCCACACTACTGGCGAAATGACAGCGGTTAGTAATTGTTCATTCTGGAAGTGTTGATGGATGTGTCCTCCTGAGCCAACCTTCAGCTTTTGTCCGCAAAACCGCATCAATGATTATATCATGAAGAGATGAAGCGCTAAACCTTGTCCAATAATGGGATCAAATAAGTTATTTCCAAACATATCCAAGAGTCCATTTATTATCTAATGGATAATACAAGTTTCATAGCGTCAAAGCTGGGAAGCTTCCCGCGTCTAGTAGCACAAAAAATCAGAAATGCCAGAATGGTGAAAACCGGAATATCGCATTTCCCGCCAGTTACGAAAAAAGCAATCCAGCAAAATCAAACACGAGTACAAAATATAAAATTAGTAAAACTAGCGGCCATGTAAGAACTTGTACGTTGCCTCCCTACCACTGAGACTTGAAAACCCTGAAACCTGATATGGGCCTAATATAAGGGTTGCGTTTCTAGGAATAAATTCCGTCTGACAGCCGATTAAAAATCATTGATTCAGGCAGTGAACAGAATTTACAGCTTCTGACTGACAACCGCAGTGCGACCCATCCTTAATGTATGGTTGAGAACTCTTATTGGGAGAGAACATCTGTGACTTGAAATTCTGACAGCGAGATGAATCGGACGCAAGTGAAGATAATGAGGTGGTAAGTTGTTATTATGACAACATATCTTATTGCTGCAGAATGTGAATACACGAACGTTTGCAATAAAATGATAAAACCATACGACACCACCGTTGACATAATCTTCATAAAACTTAAGCGCCTGCGGGCCATGTATAGGCCCAGACGTGAACGTAAAACATATCCAGTTGGGCCTCTTCAGATGATATTTCATTCTGGGATACAAAATGCCTCTCCTGAACAGTGGACTGCGTCCAAAAAGAGTTGGAAGTCTCATGGCACACTTGGATTTGCTACTAATACACAACACTATATGCCATCTTCCTGTGTGATAAAAATCCACCCTTCTCACAGGGAAATTTTTTTTTCATATCCTTGCTGGCCCTCTCTCTCTTTTAAATAGGCCATCAAAATACCCTAAACAAAATACCCTCGTAAGACCCCTAAAATATTGGTTGTAACAAAATATGTCCTATTGTCGGCCTTTAGCACTTTTTGTGACACACCTACGCCTATGAAGTCAAGTGAAAAAGATGCTTCCTAACCAAGGAATCATAGCACCACATTGTAATGTTAATTTCCTGCTGAAGAAGGTTTTAGGAAAACGGAGCATGCTCGTTTTGTTGATAAAAAACCTTTCAAAGAATTAGGTCCTACTGGGGTGCCAAATTTTAATGTTTGTATTATCAGACCCTCAGCTTATATCCCTACTCCCAAGATCTTGTTAGATCTAGGGCATTTTCCCCCTGAAACAAGGCAGGGGTCCGCTCCGTGATTTTGTTCAAAAGTGCATTTAAATGCAGTTAAGGGACGTTAGGGATTACTCAAAGTATCAGTCCACTGCTAAATCTCAACATTACGGCAGTCACTTTGTAGAATGTCCGTCATGAGACTAACTTGTTATGGCTCGTTAGTCAAAATGCCTTTTTGTTACAATGTATATCTTGACCGTGAGCAACGTTTTCCTTAAATAACTGAAAAAAAGTTGGTTATGATCAGTCAACCAGATAGCATTAGAAACAGGTAAAGGGTCATTTTTAAAAATAACTACTATTAGTGTCGAGGGATCAAAATATAATGGCCCCTTATTTATATTATTTCTCTCTCAAGATATGAAGTATAACTTTGCTTTCATCTGTGAAAAAAATAAAGAACCAGGTTTCAACTGAATTGGGTATGTATAAATGTCGATATTTACCTCCCCAAAACGTAAGTTAGGAAAGAGGTTCGGAACATGTATTTTTCAAGGGGGAAAGGGTTATACACGGGTCCAAAATGGGCCAATTTTTTATATATTCCAGCAAATTCATCACATTCTGTGTCCCCGTTTTTTTAAAGGAGACTCTTTACCAGTTTATATACGTGTAAGTGTGTGGTAATATTTTATGTTAAGGTTTTTCCAAATATCGTCTGATTGGAAAGTCCATTGCGACCAAATTCCCCATATGTTTGTAATGTTTTTATGTAGGGTCGTATGCAGGATTTACTTAGGGGAGGTACGGGAGTTAAAAAAGTGCATATTCTTTTGTTTTTAAAGTGGACCTAATCTCCCTAAAAATGGTTCTTTTTTACATTTGTAACATCTCAAAACCAAAAGGTGGACTTTCATGTTAAATTTTCTCCATTAAATCAGCCAAAAGAGGACTTTTTCTTCCTTTTGTGGAATTTGGAGTGCAGTCGAGCCTGATACATGTTTTTATGTTTAAATGAGGTCACTTACCATGTCGAAGGTTATCTAAGTTGAAACACAAAATTTAGAGAGCTCGAAAAATACTACACGTGTGGTTCGAGAACCGCCTTGTTCAACAGCTAATAATCCTCTTGAAATAGCCAGCTTTTACTATCGTTCATCACCTTTGAATCATACACCGAAAGTTACCCGGTTGTAAACCAAGCTGGCGTTGAGCAAAGATTTATCACGTGGTTAAGATTTCAATGTAACAAGACACACGACTAACTCTGTTTCGTACGCTGATAGACTGTTAACTATAGCTTTTAAATTACCCAAGTAGGGTATCAAAGGCCTGATGAGGTTATGAGCATACTTAACTAACACTTGATCAACACAAGTTAAACTTTACGCTACAGTACTCAAAGCTTTTATTCCGGCAGCCCAGAAGGTTTTGATCAAACGAACGAGATACCAATAGCTGAATACGGGGAAATTCAGAGAAAAATATAACTTTTGCAAATATGAATGTCTGCCGGAGACCCGCTGCTGCGTGTGGCCCCAGGAGAGGGGTAAAGTTACTATGGGGGTCAAATGTTTAAACTGCTCTAAATCTAATGAAATATAGCTCAAATTATTCCTTAGGTAAGCAGGAGTAAAAAAGTCATTGGGTCACATGCGTGTGGTCCCTCCTTTCCATGATATTTGGGAAAATAGGCTAAAGGTCATCTGTTTATTCAATAAAGGTCAACGTTTGCAATACCCAGATGCCTTTGTAAAAATATAAATTATCAAAAAACTATTTAATGACACCAATTCAAAATATGTTTTTTTTTTATTTTGCATAGGGTTGGTTCCCTTTAATAGGGAGGGGGTATAATGTCCCCATCCCCATAGAGTCCTACAGGGAATTTTGTACCCCTCACATTATTACAACAAGAAGATGCCGAAAGTACAAAAGCATTACATATTTGGAATCAGTATCATTAAACATTTTTTTAAATATTTTTACAAAGAAATCTGGGTATTGCAAAGGGTGACCTTTCTTGAATAAACAAATGACCTTTAGCCTATTTTCCCAAATATCTTGGAAAGGAAGCGCCACACGCGTGTGACCCAATTGGCTTTTTTACTCCTGGTTACCTAAGGAATAATTTGAGCTATAATATTACATAAGATTTAGAGCAGTTCAAACATTTGACCTTCATAGTAACTTTACCCCTCTCCTGGGGCCACACGCAGGAGCGGGTCTCCGGCAGACATTCATATTTGCAAAAGTTATATTTTTCTCCGAATTTTCTCGTGTTCAGATATTGGTATCTCGTTCGTTTGATCAAAACCTTCTGGGCTGCTGCTCTATTTCTAGTTCTTTGTTTTAGCTGCAAACCAAATTTTGGTATCATTTGAAAGGTATGAATTTGTAGAAGGAAACGTCGACTATATCAGATATGCCACCTATATCATTTAACCTGCAAACAAATAGGCCCTATAACAATTTCCAGATTAGTTTTCAACTTAATGTTTTATACTTTGAATATTGAGACGAGTTCATGGATCACATAAACGAGTGAAATTGATTGATGGATAAGACAAAGTTGCGCCCTGGTCCGAATTTATATGTTCAAATGGTATTTTGTTATATATCCCTAACGTCCCTTAACTGCATTTAAATGCACTTTTGAAAAAAAAAAAATCACGGAGCGGACCCCTGCCTTGTTTTAAGGGAAATTGCCCTAGATCTAACAAGAAAGATAACGCTAACTCCTTTTTTGCGGTGATCGTTAGCCTTTTCTTTAGGGACGATAGGGATATATAAGCGATTGATAATTGCAAGACTTTTTTACAAAGTTGAAAAAGAAGGAAAGACGTTTGCCAAATACACAGTATTAATATGACTATGTGCCCCCTAATTATCTCTATAAGAATTATATTGTATTTTAAATAAAGAATGGGAGGGCCTTATATGCATGATTCTAGCAAAATCTATGACGAAGCGAAACTCAATTCAATGCACGCGAAGATCAAGTAAATGATACAACCCGAGAAATTAACTTGGTAAATATTATATAGAAGCTCGGAGAAACTGGCGAGCACAGAACTAAATAAAGATGAAAAATACACGGTCTCGAACCCGGAACCTCTCGCTTTCTAGGCGTGAGAAATACCACTGGGTCACAGAGGACTGTGTTAATGTGGATACCAGTAAATATAATTACGGCTGCTTGAAACTCTAAAATAAAGACTGAAATACATTAGCGCTCGTTCACTGGTATCCACATTAACACAGTCCTCTGTGACGCCAGTTTCTCCGAGCTTTTATATAAAATTTTAAATAAAGCAAATAAAAGAGACCTGAGAGACTGAGTTAAGCACAGACATTAATAACAAGATTAATTATCCCAATTAAATTAACATGTAAACTTTCAACTTATCTGTACATTCTATATTACCAATATTACCATCTACTCTATTCCACATTAATATCCAACAATGATTTGAAAGCAATTTAACGTCTATATGTTACTTATTGTATGAATTGACCAAAAACAAATTGCAAAAGAAACAATTTTGGTGTTAATATACTTTGAAGTTGTCTAAAAATATTATATTAAAAGTTTACCAAAATCAACCTGTGGAACATGCAGAAATAAGGGGGAAACGTTTATATAGGGGTAACAAATTAGAATTGTTCGAATTGATTTAAAATATGTACCAATTTATTGGGCTACTCCTAGGGTTTAAAAAAGTATAGGTTGCCCTATCTATGAGTTATAGTTTTAGTACAATAGGCACATAACAGTTCAAGGTCATCTTGGGTAAAATTTACAGGATGGTCCGATTTTGATCTAAGTGTTTGTAAAATGTTCATTTTGTCACACTAGATAAGTAATTGTAAATAGATTCTTTGTTTGACCGTTCTATATAAGAAAAAACAGAGTTATGACCCTGTACCCCCAGTCATGTCACATTTTGCATTCCAATTATGGAATGAATAGCAAAGATGGTGCAACCAATATATATGTGGCTTCTGTACCATTAGACGAACAATTCGACACCATTTTTAAAACGAACGGCTATATCTGAAATTTTACCCCATTGTGACCTTGAACCTATTTTGGCTCACAACTATTGAACTACAACCTGCAGATAGGGCAAACTATAACTTTTTTAATTCTTAATAGGTGACAAAAATATTGGTATCCATTTCGACGCGTTTTGATCCTTTTCATATTTTGACCCATGTATAAAACTTACCGCCTTAAAATGCATATTCCACTCCCTTGATTTTGGTAAACTTTTGATATGTTGTTTTTAAAGGTTTTCTCAATACAATTCAGAAGAAAATGATTCTTTAACAATTTTTTTGGGCCTATATGTTGATTTTTAAAGCAAGTAATTTACCTCATAAAATATGGTCATCATCAACACGATTCGAGTTCACTATTTAAATATTATCCATTATTGTGTATTTGTTTAACAGAATGTTCATCCAACGTTCAAGAGCTAATTGAAGCATAAATAGAACTAGCAATACGTGAAGTTTGAACTGACATTTAACACCAAAGCGAAAACTCCACTAACCTTGAGTATGATATTGTGACGGACTTGTCTTTTTGGTGGCCTCTATGGACCGTAGGATTTCTTCTGAGGAAGACGTGTGCATCACCTCGCCAATTCAAGGTCAGTTGAATTCTTACTTGTATGATGAATGTCAGTTTTAACTTTTGGATATTTTGTTACCAGCACGTATGAACTTACTTTGAGTACGTGATGTTGATTTTTAAATTTGTAAGGTCTTCACGTTATGTCGTATTACTTTTAGGTACTTCATTAGAACTCTATATCTTATGACCTTGAAAACAGTGTATGATATTTAAGTGTTTATTTCGAAAATATCATCAAGAATTCCAATTCCGAAAATATTATGTGTTGAAAGCTCCTGAACATAATTTGCGCTGTTTTACTCAACGTTCTAATAGTTACAACATATTTAAAAAAAATATGAATGTATGAACCTATGAAAAGTGAGTCCAAATATTTATACAAGTATCCGAAAACCGAAAACAGAAAATTACCAGAGTATCATATAAGGCTAATGACCTTATAATCAATTGA